>CM077088.1:44836767-45038245 GCA_039513925.1 Platanthera zijinensis | reverse complement strand
TACGCTATGTGGTGATGACATGGGTAGAGCCTTATAAGGAGTTATTTGTTTATGCATGGGTGGACAAGTATTTGCACTTGGGTAATTCGACAACAAATCGGGTAGAGAGTGGTCACAATCAACTAAAGAGGTTTTTGGAGGTTTCAGTTGGAAACTTGACTACAGTGTGAAAAACTTTCAACCAAATGATAGACTTTCAACACACTGAAATTAAACGGTCTTTTGGTCAAATCAAAATTCAAGCAATTACTGGGTTTAGGGGACCTTTGTATACTGAGTTAGCTTGGTTTTGTATCACTTGCGGCTATGGATATTATAAGAAAGGAAGAAGAAATGGCTAAAAGAGGATACCTGGGTTGCTGAGGACGCCGTCAACCCCCCCAGCAACCCAGCATCCGGCCCAGCACTTGTTGACGACAATGCCAGCAACAATCTTCTCGTCAACTGGCGCTGACAACCAAGCCGCCCTAATTGTGTGATGACTGAATCTGGGTGGGCTCATCTCCTTGGATAATCAGTCATTCATACCTCTTGCTCTTTATATTAGGTTAATTTTATGCGTCCGCCTTAAATAATCTTTGAGCTTGCCTCGAACGTTCTTGCCGCCTTAATTACCGTTATTTCATAAATTATTATTTGTGTGTTGTGCTTGTAGATGTACAAAGCATGCGACAATTCATTTCATGAAGTGCCGATGAACATTTTTCAGATAACGATTAATGGTTTTGTGAAAATCAAACGTCAAGAGCAATTTCATGCGCAAAACTTCGATTTTGGCCACTCGGCCATTTTTTTCAAAAAAATTTGAAAACCCCTTTATTTTCGAAATCCAATTTTTATTCTATAATAAAATAAATTAATTTTCTTAAAAAAAATTTAATTTGAAAACCTAGTTTGAGTTTACATCATTCTCTAACTCTTTTCTTATCCCACGGACCGCACGACCCGGTGCCCTAGCCGCCTCCCAGATCGCGACTCTCGCGATTCCGCACACCTATCTCACGCCGCAAGCAGCAACCTCCGCCATAGCTCACCGGAACTCCAAGGACTTCCCTCCTCTTCCCCCGTGCACGCGCTCTGATTCTAGGGCACGTAACAGAATAAACATATAGACTTTACAACTGCGTAAAAAGAGTGTTCACAACCTCCCTATGATACCTATTGACGCAGAAGGAATCTATAGGCGGTGGATGAATTATGACCTAATGATAACTTCTCAAAAATAAGTTATAGTGTCTTAATTGTTATCTTTTTGATTTAAATATTTGATAAATGAGTTAAAAAGTAATAAATATGAGTAATTTAGTATTTAGTGAAATTTTGGGAGTATTATCGTCTTTTTGATATGTTTTTGTCGCATAAAGTTCGAAGTATTCACTTCAAAGAGTCAAGGGTTGAGCGTATTTGAAGTGCTGGGAAAAAGTTACAACATTGTTGTAACAGTTTATTTGCTGTTTGGAGCAATTTTTAGAAGTGCGGAAAAAATGTTGCAAAATTTTTTGCAGTTCAGAAAAATATGTTACAATATTTTGGCGGGAACAAAATTTTGAAATCCGAAAATATTCAAATTTGGGATATTACAATAGCTAGGGGAGGCATCTAGTCAGCAATTAAAATATTCCTTTAGGTGAGAGAAGTTCATAAAGGAGCTAAGAAGAGATAAAAATAGAATCTTTTTATCATCTTCATGAATAATTATTCAAGATGGGAACTAGGGTTTGGAAAAGGAGGAGCCGCACGGATCTTCATCAAAGAAGGATTTTGCGCAAATTTGAGTGAGATTTCCTGCAGCGTTTAGATCTCTAAACATCATGTCTTAGAAGATCTCTCTAATTTTATGGTGAATTTCTCAAATCATGAACTAATTTCTTAGATTTTGTATTTTAAGAGTACTTTGTTCTATTTTGTTGTGATCTATTATAATTTTTGTTTGTGATTTCTTGGTGTGAAATTTTTATTGAGTTTTAGATCTTGATAATAAAACTTTTGGATTATATTTTCATTATATACTCCGCTTCGAGATTCAATAGATGAGACGCGTGAGTCTATGAACAAAGATTATTTTATTACGCGGCGAGATTTGAGAGATGAATTGCGTAAATCTTTAACCAAACTTTTCGGCTCGTTTTACTGCGCTTCGAGATTTGAGAGAGGAGATACATAAGTGTATCATCAACTCAATATAGCGTAGAAGGGAGAAAGAGATTTTACTTGTACATTAGCAATTTTGATATGTATTATTAATATTCTTCGTTTCGCCTAAGTTAGAAATGACAAGAGAATGGAATGATATAGTTATGTTATGCCCCCACACCCGCTTGGGTTCTCGGGACATAAGTACTCACGACGGATCAAGGAGCGCGCTCAAGACAACGGGGCTGAACCATCCGGTTCAGCCCCCACACAATAAACCGGCCGGGATAGGGGCTGAACCACTCCGGTTCAGCCCCACTTGAGGGGGCCGGCCGGCCCCCTCTTTCCCCGGGTATTTATAGCCCGGGGATGCTTGGGATGATCATTCATGAACTATCAGGTATTCTCCTCCTCTACTCTCAAACCCTAACCCTAGTCTCTTCTTCTTCCCTCTAGTTTCTCCTTTTTCCTCTCTACTTCTTGCTAGATCGTATCATTTGGTATCAGAGCAACTTTCCTGCGACCATGGTGACTCGCTCGGAGGCGGAAGCGTCACGATTGGCAACCCTAGAGGAGAACTACGTAGGGTTGGCGGATTCGGTGACGGCAATGGAAGCTCGCTTGAACACGTCCACAAAAAGCATGGAAGAACGCATGGATGGACGCATGGAGGAGATCAAGGCGCTGTTGATGCAGTCGTTGAAGGGAAAAGCGGTTCCGGGCAGCGATTCGGAGGCGGAAGCGTCGCAAAATGGCCAACCGGCAACCAATGGAGGGGCAGCCGGCTCCGGAAACCTGTTCCAAGGCGGGATCGGGACCGATCCGAGCCGCACGGAGCCCGCGGGCATCGGATCGGCCCCCGCCTGGACCGGAGCGCCGCACAGCCAGGCGGGCTGGACAGGGGCGTCGGGGGGCGCTGACTACAGCCGCCCAGGGGGCAGCTATCTCCCCCGACACCCGCCGACCTGGGCCGCCCAGCATCTGCCGCATCCGGGCGTGCCGGCTGGAAGCGGACCAGGCGGTCCTTCCGCCGCCCAGGAGAGGGCCGCGGCAGAGCCCTGGCGGACCCGCGAGGCTCCAGCAGTGCCCTTGCGACCACAGGGGGCTGTCAACGCCAATTTCGGAGGAAGAATGGGCCTCCTACCGACGCCACAGCACGTGGGAGGGCCGATGAGGTTCGGCAACGGCGAAACATGGCACGAACAGCCTCCCCGACAAGGATTTCAAGGCGGAGGACAGCAATGGGGCGGCGGCCAAGGGGGAGCGAACGTCCATGACCATTACGGCCGACCACCACAGGGACCGGAGTTTAACGGGAGACACGGCGACATGCATCAACGACCCTACATGCCTCCGAAGAGAACTCGCATGAATTTCCCTAAATTCCGCGGCGGGGATGCGTTGGAATGGGTGCAAAAGGCTGAGCTGTTTTTCACTTATCAGGAGATTCCAGATGACCAGTGGGTGCAGTTGGCGTCCTTCCATCTGGAAGACGACGCATACCAGTGGGCTCAGTGGTTCATACGGGCCTACGGATACGCAACATGGGCCAACTTTGTGGAAGGGTTCGTGGCACGTTTTGGGCCGTTGGAATACGAGGATGTGGAGGCCACGCTACAGAAGCTTCGTCAGAAGGGTACAGTGATGGAGTACCGAGCGGACTTTGAGAAGCTAGCAAACCGGGTCGATTGGGAGGAGAAGACGCTCCTCAGTTGCTTCATATCTGGCCTGCGGGATCATTTGAGGGATGAGGTCCATGCGTACATGCCGCGCAGTCTTAGTCATGCCATCAGTCTGGCGCGCATACAGGAGGAGCGCTTCAACCGACAAAAGAATCGGGCTCCACCAAGAGCCCCACCCCTCCCAGCGGCAGGTAGAAGGGAGCAGGCACCGGCGGCTCGACCGACAGTGACGCGACTCACCTGGCCTGAGCTACAGGCCAGAAAGGAGAAGGGATTGTGCTTCAACTGCGATGAGAAATACGCCCCGGGGCATCGCTGCCAAAAGGTGCAAGTCTTCATGCTGCGCGAGGAGGATGAGGAGGAGGACACCCCGGGCATCGAGGACGAGGAGGAGTTGGACTTGGCGGAGTTTGGAGTCTCGATTCAGGCCATGGAGGGGTGTATGGCCCCCCTCACTATGCGGATCAAGGGCAGGATTGGCAAACAAAGGGTAACCATCCTCATTGATAGTGGAAGCACCCACAATTTCATCAACCCGGAGGTGGCACTGAGGGCAGGGCACCCAGTAGACAAGAATGCGGCTTTCCAGGTCATGGTCGCGGATGGTAGCAAGCTGCGGTGCGAAGGGGCACTGAAGGGAGTGGAGATACATCTTACGGGATATGTGTGTAGCACCGATGTCTACCTCCTGCCGATTAAGGGGTCCGATATGGTCCTTGGGGTACAGTGGCTCCGCCAACTACGGCGGGTGACTACGGACTGGGACCGCATGACACTGGAGTTCACGCAGCAGGGGACCGATTACTGCTTACACGGTATACGATCCTCCCCCCTCAAGGAGATCTCACTACGAAGTCTGCTGAGACTGGAGGAGCAGGGGAGTATGATGGTCATGATACTCGGGGTGACGGCTGAGGGACCCGAAACACAGGTGGAGTCGGACCAGTTGCAGCTTCTTTTAGCACAGTTCGAGGATGTCTTCCAGGAGCCACACACTCTTCCTCCGTCGCGTTTCCGGGATCACCAGATACAGCTGAAGACGGGGGTGGACCCTACTAATATCCGCCCCTACCGCTACCCGCACGTTCAGAAGGCAGAGATCGAACGCAGCGTACGGGAGATGCTGGCAACGGGCATTATTCGGCCCAGCACCAGCGCGTTCTCTTCTCCGATCATATTGGTCAAGAAAAAGGACGGTTCCTGGCGATTCTGCGTCGACTACCGGGGGCTGAATAGCTCCACCATCAAGGACAAGTTTCCCATTCCCATGATTGAAGAGCTGCTGGATGAGTTGCACGGCGCAAGTCTGTTCACCAAACTGGACCTTCGGTCCGGTTACCATCAAATTCGCATGAAGGAAGAGGATGTCCATAAAACGGCGTTCCGCACCCACGACGGGCACTATGAGTTCTTGGTGATGCCGTTCGGGTTGGCCAACGCCCCCTCCACCTTCCAGGCTGTGATGAATGAGATCTTCCGACCACTTCTGCGCCGGTATGTCCTGGTATTTTTTGATGATATACTAATCTATAGCAGGACTTGGGACGACCATTTGGAGCACGTGCGACATGTCCTTGCCACACTGCGGGAGCACCGCCTATACGCCAAACGGTCCAAGTGCTCGTTCGGGCAGAGCGAGGTCGAGTACCTGGGGCACCTAGTGTCCGCCCGTGGGGTCCAGGCCGACCGACAGAAGATTGCTAGTATGGTGTCTTGGCCCCAGCCCACGACAGTGCGAGCCTTGCGTGGCTTCCTCGGCTTGACGGGATACTACCGCCGTTTTGTGAAGGACTACGGCAAGATCGCTCGACCTCTTACCCAACTGTTACAGAAGGATGCCTTCCAGTGGAGCACCGAAGCAGATGAGGCCTTCCGGGCCTTGAAACAGGCCATGACTACTACACCGGTGTTAGCACTGCCGGATTTCGCTAAAGAGTTCGTGGTTGAGACTGACGCGTCTGGCGTCGGCCTCGGGGCAGTTCTGATGCAGGAGGGTCGGCCGCTCGCATACTTCAGCAAGGCCTTGGCCCCTCGGACGTTGGGACTTTCGACGTACGAGAAAGAGATGTTGGCCATTATCCATGCAGTCGAAATGTGGCGGCCCTATCTTTTGGGACAGCACTTCCAGGTCCGTACCGACCATCAGAGTCTGAAGCACTTCCTCGAGCAGCGTTTAGCGTCCCCATTGCAGCAGAAGTGGTTAACCAAGCTGATGGGGTATGACTACGAGATTGTGTACCGACGGGGCCGAGATAATGTGGTTGCGGACGCCCTCTCCCGCCTACCTGAGAGCTCTCTCTCTCTCGTGTCGGGACCGGTCGTCACCACCTTGGACGAGATACAGGCAGAGGTACTCCAGGACCCCGAGTTATGCAACATTGTTGAGGCGCTACAGCAGGGTAAGGCGACGGAGCCGGGCTATCATCTTCAGGGCCAGCGGCTTTACTTTCAGGGCAGAGTGGTCATTCCATCCGCGTCGCCGTGGCGGACAACGATGATGCAGGAGTTTCATGCCTCTCCCACCGGCGGCCACGGGGGAATCCTGCGGACTCTTCAACGGCTCAGGGCCAATGTTTTCTGGAAGGGAATGCGGCGAGATGTGCAGCAATTTGTGCGGGAGTGTGAGGTTTGCCAGCGCCAGAAGTACGAGACCACATCACCAGCCGGGCTCCTCACTCCGCTAGAGATTCCGCACCAGGTTTGGGACACCATCTCCATGGACTTCATTGACGGACTGCCCAAGTCCCACGGCAAGACCGTCATTCTGGTGGTGGTAGACAAGCTCTCCAAGTATGGTCACTTCCTGCCTTTGAGCCATCCGTACACCGGGGAGACAGTTGCAGAGTTATTTGCGCGGGAGATTGTGCGCCTCCATGAACTTCCGCGCTCCATCATTTCCGACAGAGATCCGGTTTTTATCAGCAGTTTTTGGAAGGAACTCTTTCGGCTACAGGGTATCACGCTACGCATGAGCACCGCCCATCATCCTCAGACAGACGGACAGACGGAGGTCCTCAACAGGGGGGTGGAGACTTACTTGCGGTGTTTTGTGATGGATGAGTCGCGCACGTGGACCCGTTGGTTGCATTGGGCGGAGTACTGCTACAACACGTCTTTCCACACGGCTAGCAAGCTCACCCCATTCGAGGTGGTGTACGGCCGTCCTCCCCCTACTTTGAGTTCTTATGAACCCGCCAGCACCGCTCTTCCAGCCGTGGAACGGACACTTCAGGACCGGGATCGCACCTTAGCCGTACTTCGGGACAATCTGCGGGTCGCTCAGGACCGCATGAAGGCGCAGGCGGACAAACACCGCACTGAACGGGAATTCGCAGTGGGCGATGAGGTTTTCCTCAAGCTCCAACCTTACCGCCAGCTGTCTGTCTCTCGGCGGGTCAATCAGAAACTCGCCCCCCGTTACTACGGGCCATTTCGCATCCTACGCCGGGTGGGTCCTGTCGCATATACCTTGGATCTTCCGGCGGGGTCTCGCATCCACCCGACATTCCATGTCTCTGTTTTAAAGAAAAAGCTCGGGGCTTCCGTTCAGGCCAGCCCTTTCCTACCCGAGGCAACCAGCACGGGTGAGTTGCGGCCATCCCCCGAAACTATTTTGCTCACCAAGTGGAAGAAGTCGGGCACGGAATACCGACCAGCAGTGCTTGTCAAATGGCAACAGATGGATGCAGCTCACAACTCCTGGGTTGACTTGCTAGAGTTCCGCGAGCGGTTTCCAGACTTCCACCTTGAGGACAAGCTGGTGCTTGATGGGGAGGGGAATGTTATGCCCCCACACCCGCTTGGGTTCTCGGGACATAAGTACTCACGACGGATCAAGGAGCGCGCTCAAGACAACGGGGCTGAACCATCCGGTTCAGCCCCCACACAATAAACCGGCCGGGATAGGGGCTGAACCACTCCGGTTCAGCCCCACTTGAGGGGGCCGGCCGGCCCCCTCTTTCCCCGGGTATTTATAGCCCGGGGATGCTTGGGATGATCATTCATGAACTATCAGGTATTCTCCTCCTCTACTCTCAAACCCTAACCCTAGTCTCTTCTTCTTCCCCTCTAGTTTCTCCTTTTTCCTCTCTACTTCTTGCTAGATCGTATCAAGTTATTTCCGATATCGAGAGATACGAATCTCTGCCTTAAAATCGTTGCAGGATAGCGCACTAAGTTTTTTCATAAATATCTTCTATCGATCCATCATAATAGACTTAGAAAATCAAAATAAAAGACCATTTTCACATTATTGATAAAAAGTAATTTTAGTAAGTCGTTAATTTTCATCAGAGTTTTAATTTATTTTCAAAATCTTTTACATTCATTCACTTGGATTTAATGAAAATATTAGTTGGTATTTACTAGTGTTAAATTATCACATCTCCGTAGGAACAATCTTTACTCACTTTATATTACTTGATTTGGCACGTGCACTTGCGCTAATACGTAATCTATTTCAGGCGTATCACCTAACCCTACATGCAATGCAAATCCGATGGCAAATTCAAATTAAAGAATAAAGAGACAAATTACAAGCCATATAATTCTAGTAAATCAAAATAATTCCTTCAGGCAAGCGGATTCAGACTTTCCTCTGCTTGGAGGGCCAAAGCAAAGCACGCGGCGAATGATTTCTGCAAATTACAGATATCTAAAACAAGATTCCACAAATACTGTAGATCACAAAGAATAAAAGATCACTACATCATATATTAATGATGAGAACTAATATCCATACAACAATAACACTCATAAGATATGGGGGTTACCCAAGGCAATGGAGATCCGGAGATGTGGGGAGACGGATTTGAGCCAGGAGGGTAGATCCGGTCCTATGGAGGCGGATCCGGGCTGCAAGGATAGATCTAGATGTGGGTAGGCTTGTGGTGGATCCACGAAGGGAGGAGGGTGGTTATGTGTGGGCTGTATCGGGCTTAGAAGGGCAGATCTGAGTGGTGGAGTGTCGGATTAGAGAGGAGTGAGAGAGGGGGGTTGTGGTGCTTGTTGGGGGGGGGGGGGGGGGGTTCTTGGTGGGCCGACGAAAGGGGAAAGGGACTGGAAGAGGTGGAGGTGGTTGGTCAGAGGGTAGTAGGGGTGGAGGGTGTTGTAAGGGGCTGGAAATGGGTGGTGGTTCCTGGACAACAACAGGGAGTGGGGAGGCTACAGTGGGACAGCAACAAGGAGTGGAACGACTGCTGTTAGAGAGGTATCGAGGAGGTGGAAGAGAGATTAGGAGGTGGGGAAAGGTGGTTATGGGTTAGGGTTACCTTTAGGGAGCGGGAGAGAGCCTAGGAGTCATCACCTAGAGTTTCATGAAGTCAACACCGTGGAGGGATCGCCGGATTTTGGGATTTCTCTTCTCCAAAATCTGCAGTCCCTATAACAGCTCTCATACACTTTTATTTATAATAAATAGATATTATGGCATCCCACCATCAATGACTACGATTGGCTTCATGAAACTAAAATAGCATGTGGCGGCCGGTTCATATTATTTGGACATTTGAGAATTCAGCATACATTTTTGATTAGAGATTATTAATACATGAAAGCGGACAATAGTATAAAATTTCAACAAGATTATACACTAAGACAAAAATATGCCAGACCTTAGTGCGTTTGGAGAAAGAGAGAGAGAAAGAGAGAGCATACCGCTTCCATTAGTTGTTTAACTTCAGATTCTGAGAGCTTGCTGCCGAGTTTGGGTAGTCCAGCTTTCAGTTCTTCAAAAGTTATTGTACCGCTATTATCAGTATCCATAGATTTGAACATTTCCCTCAAACCCCTAATTTCTTCTTCAGACAAATTTTCAGCAATAACCTAGTAAAAGGTAATCACACTTCACAATACATAAAAAATAGCAATCCATCATGAAAATTAGCAAGGAAACATGTGATCAGGTAATCACCTTCAAAGCAACTTTTTTGAGCTTGTTCATAGCTCTGAATTGTTTCATTCTAGATAACACTGTAATGTCGATCGGTTTATCAGATGCCTCTCCATCGACTCTAATCCATGGATGATCTGCAATTATAATGTAACTGTCAAACCAAGAAGATCAAGGATTTACAAGTGAAAGGAAAGTTTTGAAAAAAACACTTTACAATATTTCATATATACTTGAGTACTTGACAGCTAAGTAAGCTTCCCAGAACTTCATTACCAAAACATCAGAACAGTCATTTTATCAAAATAAACCTAAGAAAAAAGAAATCTATTGTTGATAGCATAATGCGAGAAAAGAATCTCAGTCAATAACTTGCAATCAAAAGGACAATGGATAGTTGTGACAAAAAAATCATACACCACCAATTTCATACATACCAAAAATAGATTATTTCACGGAAAATTAAAACAAAAGACTTAATAGCATTGTGATATGAAAATATACCAGTACTTATTGATTGGGATAAAAAAGGCAATGGAAAAATATATGTGCCAAACAAGGTAAAACACAGATCTTACTCAGAACTTCAATTGCAGTTAGCCGCTCTTTAGGATCTTGTCTAAGCATTTTCTTTACTAGTTCTTTTGCGCTATTGGATATGGAAGGCCAAGGATCAGATGAGAAATCAATATGGCCACGTAAAATTTCATCAAATATGGCCTGCTCATTCTCTGCAAATAAAGGGACATTTTTTTCAAAATTGGGTAATATACAAAATCATGAGTTCAATTTTGATTGAAGTTGGATAAAAACCTGCCCAGAATGGAGGAACGCCAGAAAGAAGGATGTAAAGCATCACTCCAGCACTAAATATGTCAGCTTCCGGCCCATAATTCCGTTGTAATACTTCAGGAGCTACATAATAAGCACTTCCTACAAGGTCCTTAAACTTTTCCCCTGCATGACCAAGATGGTTTCCGTGATTTTGAGGAAGATCGGAACGGATGAAATTTTATCTCACTCATGAGAAAAGGAACATATGAAATACATGTTAAGTAACAGAAAAACATGTTGGTTGAATGGTCTTTTCTCCACGTAAAACTTTGTTGGTTGAGAGACAAAACCAGTATATCTTTTGAATATTTTTTTTTATTTTTCAAGACAATTATGTTCATTCCATTTCAAGAATGTTTAGGATTACATGTTTAGAAATTCAATTAATAAGCCCATTTAATTGCCCTTTTCTATTGTATAGATTAGTCTCCCATCTCGGTTTGGAGTTGAGCTTTAACTCCGTCATATTAATATGTGTACAAAATGTTTGTATTGTATAGGGCATATATGAAGTAATAAAAACTTTAAGCATCGCATTCTATTTTTCCACATGGTATTAAAGCCACTTGACTCCTCTGTTATGGCCCTCAAGCACCGGGCATAGTTATCTAGTTATCTTATTATTATTTGAGTCTAGTTATAGTTTTGTATTCTAATATTTCCCTTGCTTTTGGTATTTATATTTATGTCATCGCCTCCTTTTATATAAGGAGACCTAGGGGTCATGTAATATTGGGAGCAAGAAGTAATTTATATCCTCCCTCCTGTGTATGAGATATTGGGAGCTCTCTATCTCTTGAGCATGCCCCGCTTAGGAAGCAGCAGTTCCGGCTCTGTAGTATCCTTCATCATCATTCTCACCTTCGGTCATCCTCACGCATCCCTGCCAGTGTTAAGGGGTTAGACCCAAAACATCTTGGTACAGAGGATCCCTTCCTCCATTTCCTATGTTTCACGGCTAGCATCCGCAAACTCCATCGAAGACATTGGCACCCTCCATTGAAGGTTAGCAGTGTTTTTGTTTCGACTGATAGGGAGGGCCTTCATGTTCATCTTCCCGGCGTTTCTTCTCGAGTTGTCTGCAGCAGCAACAATCGGCAGCCTTGTGCCTCCATCCGCTACTTCTTCGATGACGGGATCGTCGCACGCAATCGATCACACGACCCACTACTTCCTCGACGACGGGATCGTTGTACGCAATCAATCGATGTATCCCATGCTTCAACCGTAAACGCATGTTTCTGCCGCTTGTCACATCCAATCCAACGTCGTAACCTCCTGCAATTATCCACCTCGAGCCCCACACTTTCCTGTTACATCCTACCCCTCTTGTCATTTTCGTACGCGTATCAACGCATTCCCTACAGAAGGAATCTGCCACATAACTCACACGTGCACCTCGCCCTCAAGCCCCAAAGGGCCAAACCGTAGCTCACAGAATAGGGCTCTCCTAAATACTTGGTTATTATTATTAATTCTTAATTGAATTAATTAAGTAATCAATTAATTAAGATGGTCGCTAAGCTTCGAGTCGTGGAAGAAGCCGCCCTATATTTGCAATTACCGGAAATGATGGCCAGCATGTTACAACGCCTCAACGACATTGCTATTGGGGCCAATTTCGACAACTCCATGGCCACCGGTCATGCCAATGCAACCCCTGCTTCTACCAGACCCTGCGGATCACCGCCAGTAGCAGCTTCAACCTTCCCCGTCATCGATTCGACTAGCACAATCGTCGCTCCAACTTTCAACCGCAAAAGCTCTGCCACTTTTTGTAGTTCGTGTCACACCACCGTCGTCGCATGTGGTCCTCGAATTGCGGTTTCCTCCGCCGGCCACACCGTCTCTTCTTTGACCACCTGCTCTGTCAGCCCCTTAGATCCAATTCCTCAACTGGTCGTCCCCAAGTCGGTGAGGCCATTTCTAATCGTCTCCGCTCTTTCTCCGCCCGAGCTATCATCGTCATCGGCTGTCCTCTCATCTCAAGCGGACGTTGATCACAACATTTTTCGTTATTTGCATTTTCTTTATTTTTTATTGTAATTTGGTTTATTTTGAGGGAGACAACAAACGGAGAATCATGACCGTTCGCCGCCCCTCTCAAGCCTATATATAGGAGTAGAGGGCTACAAAGAGAGGAATTAAAAGTTGGAGTAAAGAAGAAATTATTTTTTTCGATCCCCCTGTGCCAAAGTCGAAAATCAGAGTGTTGAATCTTGGAATTTATCTCCTCCCCATCCCCTATGCACGTCCTAGCCGGCCACCCCTCTTCCACCTTCATTGGTCGTCCCCCTTCCTTCCCACATCCACTAGTCGACCACCACCACTATCTCAAACTCCGCTCCAAAAGCCCTCCATCATTACCCATCCAATTCCATCCAACTTCAATTTTTCGGCAATTGCCGGAAAATATTTTCAGCCACCTACATCAAGTCAACATCACCTCCACAAAATTCCTTAGATTTTTTCCCGGTGTTGTCGGAAACCACCTCCAGCGACCACCAGATACCACCTCCAGCGACCACCGGATACCACCTCTGGTCAGCCACCACCCCACCACCACCTAACCACCATAACTACCTCACCGCTACCACACTAACTCCACCCCTTCTAAATTTTAGGTCACTAAACTCCTAAATATTCTCCCCTCCTTCCAACTTCCCAATATTCCTCAAAAAAGAGCCCATGTCCCCTCTCCAGTCATCTCCATTTTCATTTTCTGGCGACCACCGAAAAACTTTCTTCAACCACCTCCAGTAAGCCTCCACCTCCACCCTTCAAGTCACGTTCGTTTTCAATTTTTCGGCGATCGCCAAAAAACACCTCCGGCCTCCCCACCTTCGGCCAATCACCACCACCCCATAACTACCTTAACTACCTCTCCACAATGCCCACAAACTCCGCCTCTCCTAAAATTTAGGATCTACTCCTAAATTTTCTCCATTATCTCCACCCCACACCTACTCCACTACAGTCGGCCCCCTCCCTCTCCCTTAACAACCAACATGGAGCCACCTTTCCCACACCCCACTCCAAAACCGAGCCCACTCCCTCCACCCAGCAACATACCTCACTCTCTTCTCACATTGAACCAACCCTCCAGCCACCCTCCCCCTCTTACTCTCTAGTGGAGCCACCCTCCAACCGTCTCCCTCCCTGAAAACAGCACGTGACAACCCACATAAAGAACTCTAAATTTTGTCCAAGAGCTGGAATTCAATTCCTGTTGCAGGAATCTATATTCCAAAAGCTAACTGTTGTCGCCACATCCCTCCTATCTCCAGCCGTCCATCATTCAACAACAACCCACCTCTATCAGCTACCCAAAAAGTCCATTCCAGCATCCACCAGTGCTGTCCAGCAACCTGAGCTACAACATACGAAGGCGAAATCTCAACACAAGCCTCATTTTCAGCTTCCGAAAGGCATCAAAATACCCATCCAACTCTCCCTCATTTCAGATTTGTGTGAGTTTTTTGTTTGAAGTCAATAATTAATCGTTGAATTAAGTGTTTGTTTCCTACTTAAGAGATATGTTATTTGTAATCGGCGGTCTAAGCTATGAATCTTCGTAAGTTTTCATTTGCCTAGCTATTTACAACTCCACATGTTATCTTGTTTGCAATCTTTAACTATCGCAGTTATCTCATATTTTTAATTTATAAGAAAAACTATTACAAATTAAATTCCTCATTTAAGTGATCATCATTATCCTTGGTCATGGGACAGCAGTTTTGGTCGTCTCAGTGGTGATAACTGCGGTGCATTTCAGTGCACAGTGTCGATAGTTTGCAGTGAGCTGATATTTTTCTCATTTATTTGTACATTGAACGAATTTGCATTTTCATCAAGTCAATTTCTGCAGTTTTGCCGGACTTTTATTGAAGAAATCATCTGGAGTGAACTTTTTTCCACCAGTTAGTATGCTGACAAGTAACTCTGCTTCAAGCTTATGAAGCTAGAGCTAAAGATCCACAACACACCTGCAGTTCTAGAAAGTAGAAACAATCATTCCTTATTCAACAGCGAATTTACCGGGTTTGAAGAAGACGGAGAGCCCGAAATCCGTGGCCTTGAGCGGCGAATTCTCCTCCGTGTTCAAGAAGAGAAAGTTCTCTGGCTTCAGATCCCGGTGCATCACCCCCATGGAGTGGCAATTGTGCACGACGGTGACAATCTCGCGGCACAGCGCGGCAGCTGCTCTCTCAGAGTAATGGCCCTTGGCAATTATCCGGTCGAAGAGCTCCCCGCCCTCGCAAAGCTCCATGACTAGGTTAACTGAGTGGCGGTCCTCGTAGGCGCCGCGGAGCTCCACGATGTTGCGGTGGCCGGTCAAATGGTGCATGATCTGGACCTCTCGCCGCACATCCTCAATGTCATCGCGGCTCGCGAGCTTCCTCGTGGCGATCGACTTGCAGGCGAGGATCTCGCCGGTCTTCCGGTGGGTGACCAGGTAGGTCACCCCGAACTGCCCTCGGCCGAGCTCGCGACCGAAGCTGTAGGTATGGCGAACATCATCCATCGGCCGTCCAAGCACGCGGCCGATTACGCCGGCGACTTTCTCCGGCGGTGGAGGCGGAGGCATAGAGGAAGCGGCGGGCTTAACGGCAACGGCGGAGGATGCGGGTTTGACTGTTAAACCGGAGGCGGGTGGAGGATCGGGGTGGGATGAGGGCTGGCCGCTGCAGTTCCCCATGAAGAGGGAGGACTGAGAAGCAGGGAGGGAAATTGGGATGGGAAGGGAAGTCAGCGACTGGTAAGCAGGGAGAAGAAGGGAGGGGACTGCAGTCGGGGGAGCTGGTGTTTTGGATGGAACAGCGTACAGCAGTGCACGTGGACCTGGCTGGCTTTGACGGCTGAAAACTTTAGGTGGCGGACGGTCGGAGCGAAAAAAATATTTGTATGGTCGGAAGGTCTAATTTGACAACCCGTTTTTTTCAGATTAATTTTTTGGTGAGGACCGTCAAAAAAAAGAACCATCAGGTCAATCAATGAGAAGCAATAAATTATGAGAGTCCCGTGTAAAAGTGTATGACACAAGTCAAAATTGCATGGGTCTCACCTCCTTTGCAGGCTCCTCATTGGTGCACGACCATAAACATCCTCCGCGATCCTGACACAAGTATTTCCCGTTTTTACGACCGTGCGGGAACAATTGTCTCGGAAAAACAAACGTCAGACAATGGCGTTTGCTCCTGCAGCGAAAGGAAGAACGCCCCCAACCGCACCGTCTCCAAACCCCGCCCTGATTACTCCTGCGCCGTCTCCTCCTACTTTACCAAATGAGGCCAAAAATTAACCCAACGGCGCTGGCGCAACAATTCTTCTACTTGGAGATTCGGATTAAGGATCCAAAAAATTGACGATTGTTATCCGCACAATAATTTTGGCTATTTTCAAATTTTGGATATTTGCAAAGCAATTTTTATTAAAATTATATCAGCAAATCAAATGTCTTATGCATAAATCAATTTTTTTGATATTTGCAAATTAAAAATAAAAAAATGTAAAAAAATACTTTTTGTTCTCAAATATTCCAACCGTCTATATTACCATCTAAAGTTTGACAAATGAATATTTTTTGGAGAACAAAAAAGTAAAGTAGTAAAATTTAACAACTAAAAGGCGTCAATGTTTTTTTCTTTGTAGTCATCACTTCACTTTAGTCGGCGAGGGTCGGGGAATTGTAGAAGGGTCTTAGATGCGCTGATGATGAGGGTTGTCGAGCTTGCAGAGGGTGGCAAAGGCAATGAGGGTGGTCGGGCGTGCAGAGGGTGTTGAAACCCAAGAAAAAACAGATGCTTGGAGCGGGTGTGCTGAAACCCTAGCGGCGATGAGGGTTGTCGTGCATTGTAGTTTTCTTCAAGTTAGTTGTGGGTCACTCAGTTTTTCTCTGGTCCAGAGAATCAGACCGTCTTAGCTCGAAGTTGGACCGGGCGCGCAAACAGTCAATAAAAATCCAATAGCAATGAGAAGCGGTTTTTTACTGTGAAAACCCGAAAAAGATGAAAAATCACGTGATCGGATCTGTGTCGGGCCAAAGTCCATTATTTAATTTTGAGTTTACAAGTTTCGGGAGTTTCCTCGAAACGTGACAGGTCTCCTCTCCATTACAAGCTTTGAATATGAAAACATTACTAAATAAACTAATTCCATGGAGCCTTGATGAAAGCGCATCGGTGGGGAAAATGCAAAGTCTTTAGAGCCTTGATGAAAGCTCTCTTGTAGAGTCGGAACATTGATGAGAGGTCTCATGTAGAGAAGAATGTCAAGTCCTTGAAGCCATATAGTGCATGTTAGATATTTATATATGTCTGTACGTGAGTTAGGCCGACTCGAAATAGGTTATGGGTTCGTGTCATACTAGGGTCTTGCTCTACGCTGGAAGCACTATAAATATCCATTCCATACTTAGATGTGGTATTCGTAGAATACTTTGAGCGGAGCACCACTAACAGTGCATTCACGCGCGCACCCGCAAAAGCGAGTTCCAATGCCTTTTCCCGGGCTCACAAAAGTGTCCAACTGAGCGTTGGGCGCCGAGCAAGCTGGAGAGGGAATAGAGCGAATTCCGAGTGGAGAAACGATCCAAGTCTCGCGTTCTCACCGGAAAAACTCATGGCTCTCTCCAGTTTCTAGAGTTGCTTCTTCTCAAATGAAGACATGGAGGGTCTTTTTATATTTTTCTGGAGTGACGTGCTGGTAATTGCGCAAGGCTGAATCTTGAGGTGGCGAATAATGTCGCTCCGTTTTCAGTCACCTGGATCACCAATTTTCACGAAAAGACAAACACGCCTCTCAGGCGGTCCGGGAGGCCCAGGCAGGTTGCTCGGTGATGGCATCGACCGACGACGATCAGCGGTCAACGACGCTTGCGTGCTGCCGCGTGTGCCGCGCTTATTCGCACGCTGCTACAGGCCCGAGGCGCGGGCTATTGCGACCTTGCGGGCGCGAGACGCGCGCTGCTGCTAGGCGCGCTCTACTATGCGTGCAACGCTTACACATTCTTGAAGCACGTGTATGCTGCGTGCGTGCAGGTTTTATGCGGCCTTTACACGCGTTTGGTCTCGTTCTCCTTTCGAGGTGATTTCAGACCCCTTGAGCAGGTGTGGCTTTTGCGCGCATGGTCGCTCGGTTGGGTCGTGTCGCTTGAATATTCTCGGCCAAAATTCTAGCGGTTTGACTCGAAAATCTTTAAGGTCCCGTTCGGCTAGCCAGAATTGGCTTTCTGGAATTGGTATTGGCTTCCAGAAAGCCAATTCTTTTGTTCGGGCTCGCCCATTTGGCGGGTTTTGGTTTTCCGGGATGAAAACCATTGGTTTTCAAATAAGCCTAAAAACCCTATTCCGCATTTCTTGTCCAGCCGCAAGGGTTTTCTCCTGATTTCGGGATTGATAGGCCGACGTTTCTTCCGCCTCCGCCTTCTTCCTCTTCGCGATCCAGATTTCGTCACCCGGTAAGCGCCCGATCCCGACCACCCTTCCTCATCGTTGACTTCATCTTCCTCTTCCTCATTCCCCCCCTTTTTTTCGCAGGTTTTCTCCGCCCGATTCTTCCGAAAAAATTTGTTCTGGTAAGTGCCCGAACCCCTCTTTCTTCAACCTCTTCTTCGTTTTTTTTCTCTAGTTTGGGAGCATAGAGAGTCCTGCGCATCTTCGTTTTCTTTTTCTTTTTGATTTTTTTTTCGTTTTCATTTTTTCGGGGTTAACCTAGTGATCTGTAAACAACTAAACACAAATCTTTGTTCTTACATTTGTGTAAACTCACCGATTTTTAAGAACAAATGTTCTTAGATTTGTTCTTACATTTGTGTAAACACACAAATGTTCTTACATTTGTTCATAGAAATGAAGTGGATTTGACAAATTAAGCTCCACTGTTAAAGAGCTAAAAGAAAAAAAGAGGTAAAATCAGGAAGAATGGCCTTTAATGAAAAGATGAATGTTTGACGAGTGAGTGTTTACCCTGTAATGAAAAGATGAATGCCTTGGGTTGAAGGATGGCCGTTTATTAGAATGATTTTGACTGTTTGAGTTTCCAGTTAATTATTCAAAGACAGGATCAATAGTTACTATTGATGGATGCACAGCTTAGGCTGATGTTTTTTACACATTCCCACTATTTTACTTTTTAGCATGTACATGAGTTGCTCTATGATTCACATTTTGTCGCAATGTTTGATTTTGAATAGAGAAGGTGTGGCAATGCGATCCACATCAACTGTTGATCCAATTTGTTTAGGGTGCATACTTGTGACATTTGAGCCACTTCTAGTACTTATAAGAATGAATAATTACGAAAAACTCGCTGCCATTTTGCATAATTACAGGCATGTCTGCCATCTTTAAAAAAAAAACTAAATCCCCCCTAAATTTTTTCCATGTGCATGTGTGTTAGTAATGTAAAAGATAGAGGTGAGGTCTTAGTAATTTTGAAAGTCTTAGTAATGTGTGTAGTTTTCTAAATTGTTTGCGAACTCCGAACGCGTGTTAGGTCACCAATTTTCTTATCATTGTTACTTTTTGATCGGTCTATTTGGAACATGGTTGCTAAAACTTTATCCTCATAACTCAGTATTCGTTCATTTCGATTTTAGGGATAATGAATAATAATGAGTTGCAGAAGAAACGTAGGAGAGATATCATCATATCTTCATCAGTCGCAGCTACTCTAGGGGCAGCTGTAGTTGTATTGAATTCGATTCCCAAACAACCAACATATGTAGCAGACAGAGATGCTCTCCGTAATATTTTATTAACATGCTTATACGCTAAAAGAGAAATTGACTGCTTCAACCAGTTACGTATGGGTAAAACACCGTTTAATGAGCTGTGTCATATTCTACGTGCAAAAGGCTATGTATGTGATACACAGTTTGTTTCGACCAAAGAAGCTGTTGCTTTATTTTTATACATATTAGGGCATAACAAAAAGTTTCGCGTTGTTGGACATACGTATATGCGCTCGATTGATACTGTTAGCAGACACTTCAATATCGTCCTTCGGGGGATTTTAAAACTTTCAAGGGACTACATCAAACTGCCTGAATCTAGAGTAGAACCAAGCTCGGGATGGTTTGTGGACAGTATTGGTGCATTAGATGGAACACATATTCAAGTAACAGTTCCGGTTGAAGATCAAGGTAGATTTCGCAATCGAAAACAAGCTATCACAACAAATGTACTTGGTGTTTGTGACAACAACATGAAATTTCTATACGTATTGCCTGGCTGGGAAGGTTCAACATCTGATTCCAGGGTACTACGAGATGCATTGGAGCGCGGCGTTCGCTTCGAAGTGCCAAATGGTAGGTATTAAATCTTTTTTCAAGAATAAGCATGTAGACATGAATGTATATTAATAAAAAATTTTTTGGCACAATCTAGGAAAGTATTACCTTGTAGATGCCGGCTATACGAATGGTCCAGGGTTTCTTGCCCCATATCGATCGACGCGTTACCATTTGAAGGAGTGGTCACATCAGGGTAATAACCCAACGAACTACAAAGAACTATTTAACCTTCGACATGCTAAAGAAAGAAATGTTATCGAGAGAACATTTAGGCTATTGAAGAAACGATGGGTCATTCTACGACAACCATCTTTTTTCAACATTAAAGTTCAGGTTTGCGATGTCACACTTGTTGAATGACAACTTGTATGAGATTTTGAAAACTAAGTTTCATTTTTTGACGAATGACAGGTACAGGTCATCAATGCATGTTGCATCTTACATAATTTTTTAGTGGAAAAGAGATTAGAATGTGATGCACAAATGTTGGATGAGGTTGATTCAGAAATACTACAACAGAGCCCAGGAGAAGAGTTCTATGATTACGTAGACGTGGTTAGTCCAATCCAAGCGACACAACAGTGGACAAACTTTAGGGACACTCTAGCGATAAATATGTTCAACGAATACCAAAGTCATCATTGAAAAGTATTTTGTTTTGACATTAAATGTATGTTGTAGTGGTGAACTTTTATTTAATGAGAATATTATTGTGAACCAAAGTTTGGTGTAGTATTTTTTCATATTAAAGTTTCTATTGATCTTACTTATTGATACTTGCTTAATATATTGTTTCATTAAAGTTTATACTGCATCTTTTCCTATGTTAAAGATTATATTGCTCATATAGTTTTTCATGTTAAAGTTTTCATTATGGAGAAGAGCTCAACAAAGGTTGGTGGTAGGACCGAGCGGTCCTACATGCATTGGACATCAGAAATGGATATTACTCTATCGAATGCACTGTTAGAACAACACAGTTTGGGTCATAAAACTCCAAATGAGTGGAAAAGCGTGGCTTTGACCGCTGCCATTACGGCACTTAAGGAAATTTGCGGCATAGAAACTAGTAAGGAAAAATTAACAGCCCGTCTAAAGACTTGGAACAAGTACTACGTCGAGATTAGCGCAATGTTGGACACGTCAGGGTTTGGATGGGACTGGGAAAGGAACATGGTGAAGGTGAACAGTGAGGAAGTGTGGGCAAACTACGTGAAGGTAAGTGAAATTTTAAATGTTTGTAATTTAAATTTTATGAATTGTAAATTTTCATGTTGAATTGTACTATTGCAGTCTCATCCTTCAGTAAAACATTATAGAGATAAAGTTATTGTGAATTGGTCTGATTTGGCTGTCTTATGCGTGACTGATAGAGCGACTGATAGTCATGCTGCGACTAGCACAGGAAAGAGACAGGGGCGGATTCTTGGGGCTCTTCTTTATTGCAAGAAAAAGAAAGGATTGCAACGTCCTACTTAACTAGTCCATCAACCTATAGGACTGCGGGGGGAATATGAGTTCCTCCTTTCATTGATGAAGGCGCGTGGTGTCCGCTCCGAGTCAAGTTATGTTCTTCAGTTGTGAGTTCCCGAGCTCAGTGAGTTCGTTCGCTCTCCTAGTGTACAAGTACAGTGATAGAGAGGGGGGGGGGGGGGGGGGTTCTAACGTCACTTCCTTTCGTTGCTTTACGCAATGTTTTGACAGAATAGGCAGACCATGACCCCGAGGTCGAAGTAGAAGGGTCATCAGAATTTCCCGCTCTAGTTGTTGTAGCTCCGTCGCTTTCGATTCGACGCAGCTAGACCGCTTCGCCCCTGCCGAAAAGCACTCCTACGACCATTCCTCCAGTACGTCGTACGTCCCGTCGGAGACTGAGCGATTACGATCCTACTTTTTCCTTTTTAGACTTCGGCTGCAATAGAGGCGAAAAAAGAGATAGATGCTGAGTCCATGGCAGAAAAAACTACTTCATAGGAGCCAACTAGATTGGATGGTGAAGGAAGCAGTAGGAGGAGAAAGCGAGCCGGACAAAATGACTCGGTAGCAGTGGCCATAGAAAAATTGGCCGACTCAGTGCAGGGAGCAGTGGGGACCATGTCTCCTGGTGATGTTGATGAAATTTATGTTGCACTTGCTCAGATGACTGATTTAGAAGAGTCTGATTTTCTCAGGGCCTTGGATATACTGTGTCATGATAGTATCAAGCGTGACATATTCAAGAGACTTCCCGACAAGTTGAAGGGCACATGGCTGCGAATGCAATTTTGATCGCTAGTTTCGTACTACTGCTGAGCGATGGACTTTTTATCTATATCATTGTTGTTTTTGTACTTTTATTTATGGATAATGCGTATGGATTAGATCGTTTGCAAGATTTATGAATTTCATTTTTTATTAACACGCTTATTAGTCTTTTGATTTTATGCTTAAATTTTGAAATAATTTTTTTTATAAATTTTATATTCGAAAAGCCAATTCAATCGTGCAGCCGAACAGCTTTTATGTATGAATATCAATTTTGTTAACTGAATTCCATCATGCAACCGAACAACAGAATTGATTTTCTGCAAAAAACCATTTCCTGCAGATATTGATTTTCTGCCCAAAGTCAATTCCAGAAAGTCAATACCTGCGCGCCGAACGAACCCTAAAGGGAACCTCATCAATGCTTTAGCACATATTGGAACTCAATTCTGTGTGATAAAACCTTTAACTACAATAAATATTTAAAATCCTAGCAACAACTAAAAAAAATGAACTCCTATGTGCATACTGAAATACTAGCTAAAACCTATCTGTGCCAAAAATTTGAAGAAGCTCTACAAATAAAAAGTTCTCTTTTGAACTTGTTATCTGCAGCAAATGTTAAATTAAGCAAAATCAACATCTATTTGTCACTTATTTTCATCGGTCAAGCGATTACGACCGCATGGTCCGGTTTTTGCGGTCATGACCGCTTGACCGGTGAAAATAAGTCCCCCCCCCCCAAACGGTCGTAACCGCTTGACCGGTGAAAATAAGTTCCCCCCCCCCCCCCAAACGGAGCCTTAAGCTATTGTTTTTGGGTAATTGCCAACAAAAAAACATTCATTTAATTACATTTCCAGATTTCCTCAATAAGTTTAGTGACCTGACCTACTAAGGCCCCATTGTCCATGACAACAAACGCCGACCGGAGGCGGAGAGCAGTCCAGAACGGCGCCAAATTCACAAAAATTGGCACAGCGTCCCCTTCCAACTAGGCAAGCAGTAAGCACTGCAGTTTAGGAAAATTGGCTCCAGTAGCGATTGCTGGGCAACGCTCAACGCCAACACCATCTCAAGCAAAGCCTTGAGAGTACGTTGGAGCCAAACAACAGATGTATATAAATGAATGGACTGCATTTGGAAACATTATGGGCAGAATTTCTATCCAATTCATGATAATTTATCACCTATTTTTTAAAGGGCATAATAACAGCAGAAGTTAAAAAAAGAAACATGAAAAGCTGATTCCTTGAGAGCTTGAAGAACAACAACCTGGCATTAAATCCTTGGAGCTGCAAAAAATTGTCAAAAAAATACATTTCATCAATCTCAAAAAACAATTCAAACAATTTATAGATATAAGGAGATTTAAAAAAAAAAACAAATGTTTTTTTTCACAAAAACAAATCACATGATAAAGGAAAAACAATTTTTGGCATTCATAAAATTCTTCAAGTTTGAAGGGGAGCCTTGGCGCACCGGTTAAGGTCGTGTGACCATGAGGTCACAGGTTCGAGTCCTGGAAGCAACCTCTTGCAAAAATGCAGGGTAAGGTTTGTCTATATTTCACTCTTGTGGTGGGACCCTTCCCTAGACCCTAACTGTGCGGGATGCTTGGTGCACCGGGCTGCCCTTTTATAAAATTCTTTAAATTCAAATTATGTTCAAAAGGAGATTATTTAGGGGCGCTGATCATGCATGGTTTCAAAAAGAAATTGAAATATGCATATCATGTTTTTTTTATATAAGACCACGAAAAACCCTGGCATCCATGTCATGATATTTTTTAAATCAATAGCCACAAACATCATACAGCGACGAAACTCATTTGTGCGTGTCAGTTATGCGTATCAAGAGTTTCTCAGAATCCTCAGTCAATCGCGTTTCGAAAAATGCAAGCTGGAGTCATTTACAGCATTGTTTAGAGTTTTAAGGACTTCTTTTGCAGACCCCATAAATTATTATCTTTTTTTCAATAGTGTGGGAGGGAGGTATGCCCTAAAATTTCTTTCATTAAATAAAAATGGAGGAATCGTATGCTCACCTCCACCAATAGTTGCTTCAGGCAGTCGCTCTATTGAGTATTTGTGTTGAGTTATGTACATGATGGGAACTCCAGCAATCTGATCAAGAGTAAAATGCAAAAAATTTATTATAATTATTAGGGCCATTTACTGAGATCTCCGTGGTAGGTTTACAAAATTACAGGTCACACCCTTGTGTCTTTTGAAATTACAAAATCTCCCCTATAAATTTACACTTCATAACAAGCATGCACAAAAATACCACCCCGAAGAAATATAAACTCATTGGGAAGCTTCCTGTAATTCCAAAAGATAATAGAGGGGTGCAACCGGTAATTCTGCTAACTCATAGGAGAGATTTTGATAATTAACAGTACATTATTATACACAGGGTTTTGAATTTGTTCCAGTGTATTGATTATTTTACATACCTTTCGTATCCTTCGTTTTAAATCTCTATCGCAAGTAGCAACAATGTAACATTTATTCTGTCAAAAATTTAAAACAAACAGAGAACTCCTGAGTAAATCATGGTAAAAAAAAAAAATCAAAGAACCATATTTCTTGACAAGAAAAAAATCCTCTTCAGTAATGTAACTCTTCAAAAATAAGCCGGTTCAAACCAATAGGATTGGGCTCCAATAAGAACTCAATAGATTAGTCAAAGCCTATGAAGCACGGAGACTTCCCCGAAGGAATAATACCCGTACCTGATACGTATCCGGTACCGGTACGTACCCAATACTCGACGGATACATCTATGTGGACACACTTGGACTTAGTACACCATTTTGCGTATTGTGATTGGAGTCTGTTTTTCTAAAGTAAACAAAAATTGGCTCTATGCTAAAAAGCGTTGGTACATCTAATTAAGTTGTGTATTTGTACTAAGTATGCTTCTGGTACTGGTACATTTATATTAAAAGAATGTGTATTAAGCGTGTTGATTTGACACAAGTTATTAACAAAACGGCTAACTTGTCTCTAGATTAACTAGAGATTGAAGATGTTGATCTCCAACAATGAAGTTGATCTCCAACAATGAAGTTGATCTTAACCAATGAAAAAAAAGACTGATGAGTAGATTTAAGTTTAATTTACCTCTTTTGATTAAACATAAAAGTTATTAAATTGTGTACCATTTACGAATGTTTAATGTTTGAAATTTTCATGTTATGTTGCATTGATTTGTGGACTTGTACTTCAAATTATGATTTATGTTTCAATGTTTAAGAACTATTTATTGCATTTGTGATATATATAGATATATATATTGTTATAACGTATCATGGTGTAACCGTATACTTGATTTTTAAATTTTGTCGTACCGCCGTACCGGGTACGTATCAGACCCGGTACCCGTACCATACTGGTGCCTCGTAGGTCAAAGCTCAAGCTGAGGACCTGAGGTAGCTCGAGCTCGACTCAACTCTATATATCAACATGAGCCATGACGTTGACACATGTTCTACATATTTATAGCGACCGTCATAACGGAAATTCGTCATAAAAATTCCAACAAAATATTTCAAAAATTTAACGATAGCATTTGGCACTGACTTCCTATTTATCATCATTGGGGATTTAATTATTTATGGTCATAAAAAAATATAGATGTTACAGTTATCACAGCAGAAGGGAAACTACCAGAGTAACTCTATCAACAATGCAATCATCAGCATACGTCCCTTTGTGCGTGCATGGAAGCCTCTCGAAACGAGGATCTTTAGCAATCCTGGTAAAACAAAATAAACAGGTCAACAGAGAATGATACAAGATTAACAGCAGCCAACGATGCCAAAATAAAAATGATTACCTTAGAGCCACCCGATATTTCTGTCCCAGTTTTTCGAGTTCAGCCATAACACAATCGGTGATACAAGGAGTGCCTTCAATAAAGCCAGCATAAAACGTTAAAAAAAAGATTACAATAACTAGGAAACCATAAAATTGAAGGAAATTAAAAATGTATATGTTTTTTTAGCTGTGCAGAACACAAATTTGAAATTAATCTTCCAACCTACATTTAGCATAAAGGCAGTTCATCATCCCTGTCACCAAATCCAACTGCAAAATAGTGAGTGTTAAGTTCAGTTAAAAAATGAAGATCAATTAAGAGGAACAAAACGAGACAAATTTCTTTTATATAATGAAATAGATAGTATAATAACCTAAGAAGCAGAATCCATCAACAAGCATCTTGTACTAGAACCCACAGAAAAACAAAATGCCCACTTATAAGGACCATCTTTCCTCCATTTATTTAGCCTCTAACCTTGTGTACGAACGGGGCGGATCCGGTCGAAGAAAACTGCTTTGCGCGAGTTTATACTAGGCGCATGCGGAGAACAGAAACGACATGAGCCTGAGCGGCATTTGGCGGGCCTCGTATCTGACTACCTTTCGTGTTTTATTTATGTTTGCACGACAGAGCGGCCTATTTGGTACTCCCCTATATAAGGGAGATATGTGAACTTGATTAGTGTGCTTGGAATTATTAAGTTTGAAATTGAAGTGGGGGAAAGGAACCGACCCAGCGGTTCACCCATGTTCGCCCTAGCCACGTACCGCCTTCCTCCCTCTCCCGCTCTCTCTCGTTCTCGCGCGAGCGCCGCCGTTCCTCCTCCATCGCCCACCACAACACCCCTCTATCAACTGGTCCGACCGGCCTGCAAGCGCCGCCGTTCCCCCCGTGTCGCGCCGATAGTCCTCTCCGCCGAGTTTCTCGGCTCCTCCCAGCGCATCCCCGGCGTATGCGTATCACCAGTAGCACAACGCGTGACTCCGATCTGGCCGCCGCCACCGCGACGCTCTCTGACCGCCTCGACAGGGTCGATATGACCTTGTCGGACCTCTAAGTTGTCGTCTGTGACATCCACGCCCTCCTTGCCTCCCGTCCACCTTCTTTGGCTGCTCCACTGACCCCTCCACTCGCCACCGCGACTTTAGCTAGCAGCCCCAGTGATCCTCTGGCGGGCGTTCATCCTCTACACGAGTTTGCTGTCGGCGCCCACCGCCGCATTGAACTGCGGGTCTTCGAAAACCGAACCCCTGGGTTGGCTCGCACAGGCCGAGCACTACTTGAAATCTAGGGAACGCCCGCGGCTCAAATGGTTCCCCTCGCCACGATCTACATGGAGGGCTTGGCCCTTCACTGGGTCTGTTGGCTACGCCAATCGTCACCGGCCTTGTCCTGGCCGCTCCTCAAAGATGAGTTGATCCACCGTTACGACAATCGCCACGTCGGTAACCCCTATGAACGTTTGGGCAATGTCCGCCAAGCGGACTCCGTCGACGCCTACATCGACGATTTCATCAAGATGGTCACGCACGTGCCCTACTTATCGCCCGACCACTACTTGAGCACGTTTCTCGCCGGGTTGCGCCCGCACATCTGTAACCGTCTTCGGGTCCACGGCCCCACCACCCTGTCCTGTGCAATGGAGAAAGCATGCTTCGTGGAGGCCGACTTTGCCACTGTCACCTCCGCCCCAACCGTACGGTTCACACCCCCCCACCCCCCGGTCGCCTCCCAGCCAACCGCCCCATTGGGTCGGGCAACCACAGACATTTTGCCCGCATCCAGACGCTCTCCTCCACAGCCGCAACCGCCACCCCCCATGGGGTCGACCCCCCCCCCCCCCCTCACATCGGATCTCTCATCAGAAGTACCTTGACCTTTGGGGCAAGGGCCTTTATTTCCACTGCAGGGGTTCACCAACCCATGAATGTCCCAACAAAGACTTTGAGATGCTCTTGGGAGCCAAAGAAGAGGAGATTGTGATGACCAATTTTGAGGTCCTTGACTTTGACGAGGGGCCCAATACAGCCGAGCCGGTCGCCACTCTCCTTTTGCCCAATGATTTGGAACATTACTAGAGCGTAGAAGTTCACAGCGTTGATACCAGCTGCCTACTAGAATGGGATGAACAGAGCCATCACTAGATGGGATCTTTTGAAGAACACCTCGAGCTTCCCGAAGATCTCCGCCTCGGCTCTGGATTAAGTTGTTGGGAGTCTCCGGAAGGAAAAGAGTGTCAATAACGAAAAGGATGGCAGGGAGTGCGGCGAGAGAGAGAGAGAGAGATTTGTCACCCCCCAGCCGGATGAGCCCGTCTTACCCCTCTCCATCACCTTCTTCCCGGAGCTAGTAAAACGGTTCTGTTCTGAGAACCATTGAAAGTCCATGAGATCGCAGGAGCAGATTGAACCCATTCTTGATGGTGCAGCAAGCTCTCCGTTCGCTGTGATGTGTAAATGTTTATTTTCAAAGATTGATGATGAATGCCATCATCCAAAGGAACAACCTAATAACAATGGCTGGAATTAGGATCAATTTTAATTCCGGGAGTAGCAGTTTTTAATCAAAAATCATTTCCAGTATCCTAAAATCTTCCAAATGAAGGTAGCCTTAGTGCACTTGCTCTTTCTTTTCTGGGCCAATTTGCTGTCTGAATCGGCTTTTTTATCTCTTTTTTTTCAAATTAACACCAAAGCGTAAGATATACTGGGAACTATGATATACGATAGTCTCCTGCGATGATGATTTCTTTGAAGCCGCCATTGGCATAACATTGAGGCTGTCCTCGTTGCGAAAACACATTTTTTGCCGCCCTTAACACTCAATGTACCCCCATACAGCCCAAGATTTTTTTTTAAAAGTAGGCGAGAAACTTAAAAACGAGTACGAACACTGAAGTGGGATTGTGAAGATTATAGGCAAAAGGTGTACCTGATTTGTGAATTTGATGCCAAAAACAGGTAAGATCTGGGTCAAAATGATAGTTTGTTAAACAATTTTGAATAATTTTATTTTGCTTTGCACGTAAAAATTTGATTCACTTATAGTTTTTTTGGCCTGCACGCAAAATCAGTCTACACATCCAAAATTGATTTGCACATAACAATCACCTAAAAATATGACCAAATGATAATGTTATTCACTTTGCATATAAGCATATCAAAAGACTAAAAAATGCATAATTTTTATCACCTTATTCTGGATAGAGAAGTTGATGAAATTAGTATCCACTATCACGAGGTAAGGTGGTCCAAGAGCCATATTGTGCTTAAAAAAGAGGGCAGAAGAAACAGCTGGCCTGTAAAGAAATAGTACAGATATCAAAATGAACGATAAAAGTGCAGGTTAAATGGACAAAAGCAGAATTTGCATACACGTTACGAGGAAGCTTCTCCAAAGAAAGATCCTTCTTCTTAGGATTTAAAACTTCTTCCTTGTACCTGCAAGAATAGTGCACTCTGAGAAGACCAAAGAGAAAAGAAAGAAGGGGAGACAAATAAATAGGAGAAGTCTTACTGGCGAAGCGTTTTGGAGCTAATAAGCTTCTTCACTACAGCAAATTTGGGTCCTTTCTTTGCCTTCCCCATCTCTGCTATTCTGCAAAATCCAAGAATCAGTAATCCTAGAAAGCAGGGGCAGTAATAACCAAGATGGGTCTGAGTTTAAAAATAATTTGGTCCATTTAACACAGCGCAATTTGTTGATACACTTAGCATATCTGATTCCAGTTAGCAATGATTCAAAATTCAAATCAATATCTACCTTAACTAACACTAGTTACGGATTGCTGAATTTCGAAATATGAACTATCATATGGAAGATTAAACTAAAAAATTCACTTATCAATATATACTATACTAGCAAACTGCCCACAGAGTCATATGGAAGACACTGGGGGCACCCGCTTCAGCTCCATCCGGAAGAACCCATGCTGCAGCCCCAAGGTGAAGGCCACCATGAGGGTGTGCCCTGACATTTCCTGCACCTGGAGGACCTCCTCCTGGAACCTATCGACGTAGCTCCCCAGAGTCTCGTTCACTCCATGCTTGATGAGGAACAGGGACTCAGACTCCTTCCTCTTCTTGGAAGTTGTGAACCTCAGCAAGAACTCCCGGCGCAGGTCCTCAAAATAGTAGATGGAGCTGGCCAGAAGCTGGTGGAACCAATCCCTCGCCTTCTCCTTGAGGGTGATGACGAAGAGCCGGCACTTGAAGGCATTCGACATCTGTCGGATTGAAACCACATTTTTGAACCATTGGATGTGTTGGACCGGATCATCCCTTCCGGTGTAGTAGGACATTTCCGGCTCGCGGAATCCTTCTGGAACTGGGGCAGACGAGACCAACTCGCTGAAAGGACTCCCCTCTCCCGCTAGGCAAGTCGGGCGATCTCGCGCCTCCACCTCGCTGGTTCGACCCGCGCTCGCCGAGACGGGGAACAAAGCTCGCCCCGGCAGATCCCGCTCGCTGCCTTCCTCTGTTGCTTCCTTCCCAGGTCGCCTGACGGGGGGGTTCTCGCCCAAAGCTGGGGCGGCGACCACTGAGATGGCGGGTGTTGAGCACTCGCCGCGAGCGTCGAGTGCGAACATGACGAGGTTCCGCATCTCCTGCCTGAAATCTTCGAACATCCCGAGGGTGGCGAGAGGGGGGGGGGGAGGTGGCGAGTCGCCCCAGTTAGATCCTTGTCCTTCACCTCCAGTCACTGGGCTCGCTAAGGTTTTTGGTGATGGTCACACTCCACGCTCACCGCACCAAAATGTTGAAATCGGGAACCGGCTTCTGTGGAGTTCGAACCCTTGGGGAAGGGGCGACCCCACACTTACTTCTCCTAACGAGCTTGACTGACTAAAGACTTAAAATTGAGGACTGGCCCAAGGCTCCAGCATGGAGGTCTCACCACACACCCGGAAGATCTTAGAGCGCTTCCCCTCCTTAGTATGTGTTGAGCTAAGGGCACCTCAGAAAGCGCAAGAAGATCTGGGAAGTAGAAAACTGGAAAGCTTGTCTTCTGAGGTACCCCCTTGGGTCTATTTATAGTTTTCTGAAAGTGGTCTGCCAACAGCGCCTCTCCGCTGTTCTGAACGGATATACGCAGCCTAAACCGGTCTATCAACAGCGTAACTCCGCTGTTTGGGGGGATACTAGCAGACCAACGGGGGTAGAATGGTAAAATTATCTCTAGGTGAGTGGTCCATGAAATTCCCACTCGACTAGGGCGGCGAGTGCTCGATGGGGTTGGCACTCGCCAACTCCCTATGGCCCAGTGGCGAGTGCGGGCCTGGCCTGCCCCACTCGCCTACTGCTATCAAGAGCCAGGGGCGAGTGCGAGCCCGCTTACTCCACTCGTCCCGCACCTGCTGCACCTCCAATCTGGGCGAGCCAAGTAGCCCCAATGCACTCGCCCCCTCCCCTGGCTGACTTGCCTGAGATTTGAACTGCACAAAATGGCTGGGCCGGCTCCTGTCGATCCCACTCGCCGGATATAAAATTGTACAATAGGTATTAGTCGTTTACTAGGTATGGAATAGGTATTAGTCGTTTACTAGGTATGGAATCGGTTGGTGTGGCGTAGTTCACTGGTTTGGGGGAGAACAAGAAACCATTGGGGATTGTTGGCCGAGAACAAGAGAGAGTGAACTGATGTTCGAGTGGCAGGAAAAGTCGTTGATGACGGTGTCTTAAAACTGGAAGGTGGGGCCATTTAGGAAAGGCAACAATAAGAACTCCGAAATAACTTCTGATGGGGGAAGAAACACATGGAAGGGTTGTCGATCGATATCGTCGATAAGGATGGGCATTGATCGACGTCTTAAAAGGAGACGCAACCATACGTGGGTTTGAGGGCTAAGGATCGTCTGGTTAGGATGCAGAATATGGCAAAGTAGTGGGAACATCGACAAAGGTTTGTTCGGCTCAATTGGAAAATTGAATAGGAAATATTTTCCTATTTGGCTCCTCCCAGTGTGTATGACAGGTATTCGGATGGGTATATAAATAGCAAGTGAAATAATAATGATTCAGAGAAGATTTTATTATTTACCAACCATTGCTCAAAATGATTAATGGCTTACCTTAATACAAATAGATTATTTAAAATTACAAAGTCTCATTCATGGTCTTATTGGTTTCACGGTTGGTCAAGACCAATAAGTCGGACCAAGTTACATTAATCACACACTTAGACACAAAAGACGCACATACAAAATAATGCAAGATATAGAATAAAATGTAGGAAATTTAAAAAGTACCATATATATTAGTGATAAATCATGCTTTTTCCCTCATCATCTGGATGCATGCTTTATTACATAAGAGTATTGATATGTATACGCATTCTCGAATGACCATCCTTGAGGTGAGAGAAAATAAAAAGTTGTCTCCCCGAGGATATCTTCTATTGTTTCCACCATAAGGCGGTGTATTGTGAGTAAGAAAAAGAAGAAAAGGAAGGAGAAGAAGGGGAAGAAGAAAAAATACTGACAGAAGTACTAACAGAAGTACCGACAGAAGAAGTAAACAAAAGAAGAACAAGAAGAAGCAGAAGTACGGATAGAAGATGAAGAAGAATACCGATAGAAGAAGAAGCAGAAGTACGGACAAAAGAAGAAGCGGAAGTACCAACAAGAGATCGGTTTTGGAAACGTCCTCTGAGCCTTTGCGATCAGAAAAGCGCCAAAACCTAACCTAAGCAGACATGTTTTCATGAGTATTGTTATTTTTACCCCATTTATGGCTAGATACCCCCAAATTAGAACTATTCTATTAATTTATATTTTCTTGAAATTTAATATTTGTACCCACCTCCCTTTCACACAAAACTCCACGATTTTCCTTCAAATCAATCGGCTCCCTACGTCGCAGCCGCCTCCTCCGTCAGGATTGCCTCCTCGAACTTGATGGTGCCGTCAGAGGAGACTTCAAATGGGCCCTCTATCTGGTCGAGGGTGTACGTGAGGTGGATCATGAGCTTGGTTTGTTGTAAATCAGGAGCGACGTTCTTGCTTACGCCCTCGGCTTTGACGGTGAGAGATGTCTGCTCTAAGCATAGCTTCTTGACATAGTACTTGCTGGATTTGAAGCTGAAGGAGTCAGAGCCGTCCTCTCACATCACTCACTTACCCAACCGACAAAACAACCACGCAATTTTAAACCAGGCTATAAACATTTAACACCGACGGAACTTCAACATAAACGGGAAAATGGATTATGTTATATTTGTCACGAACGATACTTGTCAGGCCACAAATGTAAGAATTGAGTTATTTGCCTATATATGAACGACGATATACTAGATACAATTGACACAGTAGAACAATCTGATCCTTCAGATAATTCAAAAATATTGAGCTCTCCCTCTCGTGGATATGAGATTGGTTACCATGCTTTAATAGGGTTGTTTTCTAGCCAATCCATAAGATTTGACGGCCTTCTATTAGCTCACCCAGTACAAATCCTTCTCGATTGTGGAAGTTCCACAAACTTTATTTCTAATCAGGTTGCAAAATTTCTAAACATACCAATTACCGTAATCAAGCCTTTATTGTACAAGTAGGAAATGGAGAATTATTATCTTGTTCAGAGATATACCTTAATGTCATCCTTACTATTCAGAGTCATCAGTTTCCAATAAATCTACTTGTCCTGGATTTATTTGGTTCGGATATCGTATTAGGAATGAATTGGTTGTAATCCTTAGGTGATGTAACAACAAATTCTAAAAAAAAGGACATGACATTTCAATATAACAATAAGATAATTTGCCTTAAAGGAATCAGGAATGTCATGACAAATCCAATTTCCCCAAGTCAAATCACCAAATTGGTATCCCAAAATTTTCAACGTCCGTACTATGTTTTTTTCATTACAAACCAAAAAGGAAGAAATACAAACTCAATCGTCAGAATCCTCAGAACTTACTACCATATTAACCAAATTTAAGAATATCTTTCAGAAACCAAATGGTTTACCACCAACTAGAGCCTGTGATCATCGAATATCATTACAACCGCCTAATACAATTGTAAAGATAAAACCTTATCGTTACCCACACTACCAAAAGACGGAAATTGATCGATTAATGGAAGAAATGTTAGCTCAAGGACTTATTCGACTAAGCACATCTTCCTTTAGTTCTCTAGTCCTCTTAAAAAAGAAAAAAGACGGTACTTGACGTTTGTATGTTGACTATCGAGTGCTAAACGCAGTGACAACAAGAGACGCATTTCCTATGCCTACAGTAGACAAATTATTAGATGAATTACATGGCTCAACATTATTTTCCAAATTAGATTTGCAAACTGGATATCATCAGGTACGTATGCACCCAGATGAAATCCATAAGACAGCATTTCGAACACATTAGGGTCTATACAAATTTTTAGTGATGCCTTTTGGTCTGACTAACGCCCCAGCAACCTTTCAATCCTTGATGAATACAGCCTTTCAGCCTTATTTACGAAAGTTTGCAGTCATTTTCATTGATTATATCCTAATATACAGTCGTGGTTTACAAAATCTTACATCTCCAGTAACCTATATTTATACATATCATAATTACAATGCCTAATAAATTTTAGTGATGCCTTTTGGTCTGACTAACGCCCCAGCAACCTTTCAATCCTTGATGAATACAGCCTTTCAGCCTTATTTACGAAAGTTTGCAGTCATTTTCTTTGATGATATCCTAATATACAGTCGTGATTTACAAAATCTTACATCTCCAGTAACCTATATTTATACATATCATAATTACAATGCCTAATAATGGACCGTTAAAATGGGACCATTGCTCTATAACACGTGGCATATCCTATAGTACCACGACAACGACACTCTCATCGCCGGCATCACCAACGCTCACAGACAAACCCAGGAGAAAAAGTGGAAGAGGCGTCTAAAATAAGAAACGTGAACGTTGCTGAAGGGACAGGGATGTGATGTAACAGCTAGAAGAGCGCGTCCAGTAAATAAACGGTGAAGATTAAGCCAACAGAGTGATCCACGCCTCTTTGATAAACCCATCAGGATATGCCACATGTTATAGAGCAATAGTCCCATTTTAACGGTCCACTATTAGGCATCGTAATCATGAAACGTATAAATATTGGTTACATGAGATGTAAGACTTAAGAGAGAATTTTAATAAAGTTTAGTTATCTTTTTATTTGTTAGATTAGATGTTAGTCAAGTTACATCGCCGGAATCTTCGCCGGTGAGGTTAAAGAAACCAGCACCAACATTTTGCTCTAATGTCAATTCCAATCAAATGAAGTTGCAAACGAACATAGGAATTGGAATTGAGTAATCTATTTCAAATTCTGCCTCCCAAAGCCGGTTTAACGAACTAATCCTTATATTATATATATTAGAAGTAGGTGCAAGAAGCCCCACTGGGAAAGAATACTGGCAGTAAAATTTTCTTCAGCCGGAAGAAAAATCCCTACGGCAGTACTCTACTCTGATGCTTAATTTATATCCGATTGCATGAGCCATATGGAAGATGGTACAACAAAATATTTCATCCATCCATTTGTATTTTAACAAGAACATTGTAAAAAAGTTTTTTTTTAAAAAATTAACTAAATCATCGTCAAAGTTTATAAATAATTATTCAAGTATGATATTTTAAATTGATCGTAGAGATCATTTAAGTTCTAAAGTGTCCCTTATTTCTTAATCTAGGGTAGCTATTAGTTTTCAAGTTCATAGAGCAAGTAGAAACGGTGAGGAAGCTTACTTTTCGGAATGCCCTAGGAGAAGGAGGCTGCAAGCGAATCCAACTGCGGACAACGAACTAGAGTCGCGGTGAAGGAATGCCCTAGAAATCGCCGTCGGGAACGCAGCGGCGGGAAGGCGGCGTTGTCTGCGGCGGACAGAGGGACGTGTGAGGAGAGGCGGCTTTTGTGTGGTCGCGGTGGGCAGAAGAAGATCGTGCGAGGCAGTGTCGACTGCTTTAGGGCAGATTTGGAAATGGATCACCTGGAGTTGGTACGGACAACTCTAGGGTGTTGTGCGAAAATTTTATATACGCTCAGCATTCCATGTGATGGTCCTTAAATAAATCGGGACCTCTAATATATTTTTCGCGCTTTTGACGGAAAGCACTTCTCCCAAAAACACCGCCTCGCAACTCTTCGTCGGAGCCGAGGACATAGCTGCTCCCTCTCTAGGAAGTAAAAGTGTGTGATTCTTCTACATCGCAACACTTCCCCGCGACCGGCGACGACCCAGTTGCTCGCGCTCATGTCGGAAAGCACAATAGTTCATTGTGATAACGTCTTTTTCTTGGTAGGCGACAACCTAGATGCTACTTTTCCTATTGGAGAAGACCGCGTTTCTTCATTATCCCCCCCGTGTGCCTACCTTGATCTGCCTCCGACAAATACAGGTTCTCCTCCCATCCTGATCTTTACATTGACGCCCATGAAGTTTAGGGTTCCTTTTTATTGTTCTTCTTACGCTGCACTACATACGTGTAACTTCTGATTCAGTTAACGCAAATGGGCAGGTGATCTGAGAAAGCCTCAAAATGAAACAAGAAGTGATTCTCTACTGTCTTCGGAAACAACTGTAATTCTTCATCTCCTCCTAAAATTTCTCTTAAATATAGTTTTGAGCTTCCATTTGACTGTAAATTTGGGAAAATGTTGATGTTTTTTAAGTCTAACCCGTTATAACTCCGTGGTTTGTGATTTTGAACTGAAATTATCTATTTTTTTAGAACTGAAATTTTTAACTGTAATTAATCTGACGCTAAAATTTCTAATGAATCTAGTTTTGATGTTTCATATATCTGTATTTTTTTAGAATGTTGATGTTCGTAAAATCCGGTCCGGTCTAATTGTCTAATGTTTTTTACATTCATACGTTATAACTTTACTGTTTATTTTTTGAACTGTAATTACCAATTATTTTGGAACTGTAACTTTCAACTGGAATTATTATGGTGATTTTGAACTGTAATTATAACTGGTTTTGACACACACAAAAATTACTGATATAGATTGTGTTCTTTGTAAAGAAACTTGTTGTGTTTCCGATTGTGCATTCAGAGGAAGAGACTTATATAATGTATTGTGATTATGCACACCGGATTGTATTTAGTGTGCGAAAGCAACACGTTACATACTGAACACATACAAGAACTATCAAAGTCAGAGAATATAGTTGTTCAAATTGGGAAGTAAACGCATAAAGCTATCACCAAAGACGTACCGCAAATTAGATACCCGCGCCGGTTGCCTTTCTTGTATCCATTTCCCTTCCGATTCTGATGACAAAAATTAGAAAGAAACAAAATTTGTCGAGGAACACAATCACCCGCTGACAATAGAGAAAGAGATTCGTTTATTGAGATCTCGGCGTTCTATATCTAAAATGCAGGGTAATCTCATGAAAAGCATGACTGGGGCAGGTATTAAACCTGTTTATGCATACAACTTTATGTTGGATGAAGCCGGAGGTCCTGAAAATATTGATTTTTGCAAGACAGATGCTTTTAACTACATTCAGCGCCAAAGAGCAACTTTAATTGAAAGCGGCGATGCAAGTAGTTTGCTTCACATATTACAAGAGAAACAATCAAATGATAACATGTTCTCCTACTATGTTCAGACAGATGAGCAAAAAAGGCAGATGGGTTTTTTTGGATGGATGGTCATAGCAAACTGGATTATGATTGTTTTGGTGATGTTCTGATTTTTGATACAACGTATCGTTTGAATAAGTATAATCTTGCATGTGCACCTTTCATTGCGGTGAACCATCATTGGAAGAACATTTTCGTAGGAAGGTTTTCATTGCGGAAGAAACTATCGAGTCGTTCTGTTGGATTTTTGGGTCATTATTGAAGTATGTTGGTAACAAGGAACCAATATCTATTTTTACAGATCAAGATCAAGTTATGTCTTCTGCTATTGAGCGAGTGTTTACCAAGACTAGATATCGGTTGTGCCAATGACACATCTGCAAAAAGGCACCATCTAAAGTTCCTAGCTTTAACAACGACAGTAACATTCAGGCATATTTCAATCGATGCATGACGAGCTGTGATGGAGAAATTGACTTTGATAGATATTGGTACGAGATGATCATGAGAGAAAATTTACAAGATAATAGATGGTTGAACGATTTGCACAACGCAAAGGGGAAGTGGTCGACTGCTTTTAATAAGGACTAGCATCTTCGCACGGCCTGCCGGCCGTGCTCGATGCTCCTGATTGCCTTGGGTGCTCACGGGTTTTGCCCGTTCGCACCCAAGGAGGATTTGTCAGTTTGTGTTCGATGGTCTCGGGCAGCCTTCGGCTGCCTACACCCGAGCTCCGCTCCGCAAAAAATTATGGGACGTATTCCTCAGCGTGGATTTCTCTTAAAATTTAGGCTTTTTTTGTGGCCGACATGTGTCCCCGTTTGATTAAACTAATCAAAACACTAAACCACAAATTCACTTAAAAAGTAAAACTATAGATTAACCAAACATTAACTTAAAACTAAAGTTGTAGATTAAACTAAAGTAAGCAGCGTTCTTAAAGGTCATCCATGACGGAACTACAGTTCTGCAAAATAACGATGAATAAAATTACATCATACCTTTACAGATTTTGAAGAGGCAGGCGGCAGCGGCGGAAGCACTCTTTGCGAAGAGGCACGGCGGCAGCGGCGGTGGCACTGAGCGCGAAGAGGTACGGCTCCGGCGGCGGAGGCAATGAGCGCGAAGAGGCACGGCGGCAGCGGCGGTTTAGGGCCCCGACATCGGCGTTTTTTTTCCTGCGGCAGTAGTTCCCGGCAGAGGAGCGATCAATGAATAGAAAGTACCAAAAATAACTACATACTCTACATACCGTAGGAAGAACAGTGGCGGCGGTTGAGTCAGGGAGTCGGCAGTGGCGGCGGTTTACGCCGCTGTCGTTGATCAGGTGAAGAAGGCGGACGTGGAGGTGTGGGGGCGCGAAGAGGCACTGAGCGCCGAGACCATTGACGGCGGCAGCGGCAGTTTAGGGTAACGACAGCGGCGTTATTTTCCGGCGGCAGTAGTTCCCGGCGGTGGAGCGTTTTTTACGGTCGATTAGGGTTGTGTGACTGGGGGTTAGCGGGAGAAATAAAGCAGGGAATGCTTTTCGGGGATGGTTTTGGGAATTAAAGGCCCATTTGGATTAGGCCCCGTTTGTTTAGTTGGTTTTGACAGCACGTTTTAGTTATCAGTTTTCGCAGGTTCAATGCAGGTGTTCGTTTGTCTCTGTTTTAATCTGTTTTGATTTTCATCCAAAACACAGGCGTTTTACCTCCTTCAATAAACCTCCACTCCTCAAAACCGAGTCCGATAGGTCGGTTTTCGTTTGTTTTGCAAATAGAATTTTCTTCTCCTTCCCACAGAGCGTGAGAAACCCTGTCGCGACCTTCGCTCCCGGCGGCCAATCTCCTCCTTCCCGACATTCCCTACCGGCAAACGAAGCTCCTGGCGCCATTTCTGGAAGCGCATCTTCTTCTTCCCCAGGTAAGGTTTCCTGGCGCCAGTTTTTCCCTGTCGCGATTTTCCCGGTGCCAGTTTTTTCTGTCGCGATTTTCCTGGTGCCAGTTTTTTCCTGTCGCGATCTTTGACATTGTTGCTGTTAGTTTTTCCCGGTGACAGTGGTTTCTTCCCTATCGACAGTGGTTTCTTCCCCATTGCTGTTGTTTCTTTCTAGGGAAGTGGAGGTGACCCAGTTGCTGTTTCTTTCTAGGGCAGTGGAGGTGACCCAGCTCTAGGGAGCTCTAGGGAGCTCTCAGGACTTGGTGCTTCTTCCCCAAGCACAACCAGCTGGCTCTAGGGCAGTGGAGGTGCTGCTCCATATCAAAAAAAAATCATGATGCAAACTAACATCCATTTTCGTTTTGCCTTAAAACGGACATGAAAATCATGTTGCAAATGAACATAAATTTTCGTTTTGCCCCAAAACGAAAACGCTTGATGTTTTTGTTTTGAAGCAAAACGAAAACCGTAAAAGAAAACATTGCAAACGAACGGGGTCTTAGCTTTTTTGTGCGGTTCTGTTTGATTAAAACGCCAGGAAATGGGTTTTGCCATTTGTTTTTGCGCTATCATTTTGACCCGTAGCTGAAAACCCGCGGCGTGAAAATACCGCGTGCGGAAACCGTGTGCAGGGCCTCCATTTCTTCGCGTTTTAGGTCGCGGGATTTTTTTCTCCGATAGCGCTTGCGATGGTCTTCTCCAACTGCGATTGGCGACTACGCTCGGCTCCGGCGACGAACAACTGCGCATCGCATCCGACAACGTCGATCGCCTCCGACACAGGGCCTCTTCTCCGACACCACCATCGAATGCTTCTCCGTCGCGATTTCTCCGGCTCAGGGATCACATCCTCGACCACATCTTCGGCGCAGGTTCGCTTCTCTGGCGGCACTCTTCTCCCTCTTACAATTTCTATGTTGCCAGACATCTCACCTGTCCCCTCTCCTCCTTACCCCCCCCCCCCCCAAACCCCTTTTCCGGTATTGTGCAGATCCGCCATTTTTGTTCGGGGTTCGTGTGGAGCAATCGCCAGTAATCTCTAACAGGTATACCTTCCCATTCCCCTCCAATTTTTTTTGCTGATTTTTTTATGGATTGTGTGTTTATTTCTCTAGCAAGGATGTGTAGGTGTGTTGTGTGTTGAGTGATGAGTATTTCTCTAGCAAGGATGTGTAGGTGTGTGAGTGTTGTGTGTGAGTGTGTGTGTGTGTGTATGTATGTCGTGTGTGTGCTGTTGTGTGTGTGTGTGTGTGTGTATGATGTGATTTTGTATTGTGTGTTTGTATTGTGTGTTGTGTATGTGTATGTGTTGTGTAGTGTATGTGTTGTGTATGTGTGTTGTGTAGTGTATGTGTGTATAGTGTATGTGTATGTTGATGAGTGTGTTGTGATGTGTATGTGTGTAGTGTATGTGATTTTGTATTGTGTGTTTGTATTGAGTGCTTTTTGTAATGAGTGTGAGTGTGTGTGTGCGCTTATTTATGAGTGTGTGTTTGTGTGTTTGTTTATGAGTGTGTGTGTTGGTGTGTGTAATGTGTGTGTGTGTGTTTGTTTAGTTTAGGGAATGTGTGTGTGTGTGTGTGTGTTTGTTTAGTTTATGGAATGTGTGTGTGTGTGTTTGTTTAGTTTATGGAATGTGTGTGTGTGTGTGTTTGTTTAGTTTATGGAATGTGTGTGTAATTATAAATAGAGTTTGCGGTGATTTTTAAATAGAGTATGTGTGTGTGAGTGTGTTTGTATTGTGTGCGTTGTGTATGTGTGTGTTGCATGTGTGTTTAATTTTTTGAGCTATGTGTTCGTGGTGATTTTTATAGAATTTTGTGGAGATCTTTGTACGATTATGGACAAACATAAAGAAGGTGGTGTGAGTGCAAACTGGGAGGCGAACGATGTTATGATTTTTTGCGACTTGTGCTTGAAGGAGATAGAGTTAGGTAATCGCCCAACTACACACTTCAGTAGGGATGGGTGGTCAAACCTAACCACCAATTTCTTTGCTCAGGCGGGTAAATCGTATGATCGAAATCAAATGAAGAATAAATGAGATAAGTTGAAAAAGGATTGGAAGTTATGGCGAGATTTTAAGGGCCGTGAGACGGGTTTGGGCTGAGATCCAATTCGCAAAACCATTGCTGCTTCGAAGGATTGGTGGAAAGAACCCCTAAAAATATGTATTTTCCAAAGCTTAATTTCTAACTACATTATTGTGGATATTAATGTTTTCCTAATATATATTTATTATTCATGTCAGATTGTTCCAAATGCTAGAAAGTTTCAGTTTTTTGGAATAACTCCAGAGTTAGAAGAAAAATTACATATGATGTTTGGTCAGGTCGTAGCACCTGGAAATCTTGCTTGGGCCCCAAATTCTAGAAATTTCGAACCAGAATCTATTGATGAACATGACCTGTCTACTGAAGATGGCACGCAAAACATTAACGAGTCCCCAAATTCTATTGAAGCGAGGGGAAACGGGCAGACAGGGGAAAAAGCAAGATGACCAACAAGAAAGCGAGGAGTTCGACGATGGACGAGATTGCTGAAACATCACGCATTATTTGTTGTTGTATGATGGAGCCACCGCGCATCCAGATATCGTCATCATTGTACACCCTTCCTGAGGTTATTGCAGAGCTCGAAACTATTCCAGAGGTTATGGATGATTTGAACTACGACTTCTACCACTACTGCACCATGTTTTTGAGAGAGAAACAGAATCGTGAAACCTTTATGAGCATTCGACAGGATCGACGTCTGAAGTGGTTGCAGGCTTGTTTTGACAAAAAGTCGGATTAGTTGATGGACATGTTTTATCTTTTGTCATAGTATTTGTTTGATAGTTTTTAATGATGTTTATGTTTTTTTGAGACATTTATTATTATGTTGTGAGACTTATGTTGTTGCATCCTGATGACATTTTTTACTATTATGTTGTTGCATCCAGACTTGTTTTATTATAATGTTGTGACATTGAATATATTATTGCACATTTATTATTATTTAATTATAATTAATTTTTTATGTATTTGCAGCTACTTATGTCCTTCTCGGACCATATTGACAGTTCTGATTGTTGAAGCCAAAAATGACCCCAACGAATGTTCACAAACCAAAGTGCAGCCGACGCCTACTTCTCTCTTACCTCGACCCTTGACTGGCTGCTAAGGTCAAAAGACTGACCCAAAGCCTCAGCTGGGAGGTCCCACCACACACCCGGAAGATCTCTGAGAGCTTCCCTCCAAAGCCAAATGCTGGGCTGGGAGCTCCTCAGAAGGCACTAGAGTTGGAGAATAATGAAAGCTCTGCCTTCCAAAGAGCTCCTATGGGTCTTTTTATAGTCTTCCTTTGACTTGAAAATACTGAAATACCCCTGAGGGGTCTGCCAATAGTCAAATCCCGCTGTCATTCCAAGGGTATTTGGATAATTTTACCTCGGGATACTAATAAAATAATCCCCTTTACGAGCGTCGGGCCCTACCACGTGGGCCCACTTGGCGAGAACCCTGGCCGTGAAGGCTCTCGCTGGACCCCCAACTGGGCCGACCTTGGCGAGACCCCTTGCCAGGGAGGTTCGCGCCCTTCACGGTCTTGAAACTATCGCGACTGAAGGCTTACTTAGGGCCTTCTCGCCTGCCCTGGGCGGGAGCTTTCCCTAAGGCGGAAGCTTCCGTGGTCGAGCCATCTGCTTCGGTCGGTCGACGATCTCTCCTGCCGAGAGCTCGACTATCTGCTTTGGTCGGTCGACGATCTCTCCTGCCGAGAGCTCGACTATCTGCCTTGGTCGGTCGACGATCTCTCCTGCCGAGAGCTCGACTATCTGCTTTGGTCGGTCGACGATCTCTCCTGCCGAGAGCTCGACTATCTGCTTTGGTCGGTCGACGATCTCTCCTGCCGAGAGCTTGACTATCTGCTTTGGTCGGTCGACGATCTCTCCTGCCGAGAGCTCGACTATCTGCTTTGGTCGGTTGACGATCTCTCCTGCCGAGAGCTCGACTATCTGCTTTGGTCGGTCGACGATCTCTCCTGCCGAGAGCTCGACTATCTGCTTTGGCCTCTCCATCTTTTCCCTGCCCTTGGCGAGAGCTCCTACAGGACGAGAACTCCACAAGTATGCCTTAGGGTTAACCCGAGGCTAGCCTGAGACTAGCCCAATCCTGACCACTGAAGCCTCTGGGTCCCTCCCAGCGAATATGGGGTTGTACACAAGCCTCTGGGTCCCTCCCAGCGAATATGGGGTTGTACACAATCCCCGCTCTTTTCGAGCTAGCCCTGCGCTCGACAAGACAAGTCCAACCCCCGAAATATTCGCTGGACACGTGCCCGCCTACCGAGGGAATCTTTTGGGGGGCCCCACTGCGGCTATAAATATGCACTGATAGGCATCCATACGCCCTGCCCTTGAAGTACGGTTTTCCAGCTGAGCTCTCGCCTCAGGGATTTTTGCGCGAGCTTACCATGCATCCCAAACGTGCTGCCAAACCGCTTCCGCAAGACCTCCAAGACCGGTTAGCCGCTGCCCAAGCGCGGGCCTTGGCTAACTGTGCGGCGGTGGCTCCATGGTTAGCGAGAAAGACTTCAACCGCCGGGCCTTCCGAGCCGAAGAAGAAGGAAAAGAAAAGGGCGAAGGTGGTCCGGCTGGACCTTTCTCGCGAGAACAGGGATCCTCCTTCCCCCACTCCCAATCCTGCGGGGGATCCTTCTCCGCAGAAGGTAAGCCTTTCAACCGTTCCTATCGAGCTGATTGTGTACTAGATCCGACGGTTAAAGTAAGCTTTCGCAGGAATCCGCTCCTAACGATGACGCCGAGATCCCGCCAAGTTCTTCGAACCTGCCCGCTCATTCACCCAAGGACCAAACGCGGGTCTCGGAGAGGATTCCTCCGGCCGAAACCGGAACGATAGGTACATTTTCCCTTGTCAATATTTCAACCCGACCCTTTCTTTTCTGAACCGTCTTCTCGCAGTGCCAACTCCCGCCGACCCGGGTCTAACCACCCGGGAAGATGAAGCGAGAACCGTTGAAGTGCCTCCCGCGGTGGCCAATCCTATCCTGCAGGCGGGAGGGGCGGCTTCTGAACCTTCCGCTACTCTCAAGGATGTTGATCGTCCCTTGAGAGAAGACAACTCCCCTCATGCTTCTGGCCAGGCCGGGATCATCGTGCGCGAGCCCTTCCGCCCGGGGCTGGGCAAGCCTCTTCACCTCCTTTATGGAACCAACGGAGGGGCCGGGCCTTCTCGTCCAACTTTGGTTGACGGTTCTCGCCCAGCCGCAGGTATGCGAAAACTTTTCTGGACTGTTGATTGTCATGCCTTGACCAAAATTCTCGTGTGTTTTCTTTCGCAGGTGATCCTAGCTTGCGGTCGGGAGTCAACGAGGAAGGAGAAGAAGAGGAGGAAGAAGAAGAAGAAGAAGAAGAGGATGAAGAGTCCCCCCTCCCCTCGTCTGGCGAGATAGAAGAAACCTTGAACAGCGCTGGGAGCGCGAAGGGGAGAAGGAGGAAGATCTCGGTCATTTTGGCCAAGCTTGTCCGGCGAGACCGTGCCCATACTGTCGCGGCGAAAGCATTCCGCGAATCCGTGGAGCAAAGGCTGGAGGCTCTGGAGCGGGATTTCTTCTTGGGCGAGACTGTTTGCCCGGGAGGGCCTTCTGCCGGGTCTTCGCCAGGGAGGTGCATCTCGCAGATCCGGGATCACGCCAGGCGGATCAACCTTGGGTGTACCACCCTATCGTCTTACTTCAACCCGTTGGCGCCCCCAAGAACTAGGCGGCGAGAACGAGGACGATGGAGCTGGAAGCCCTATTAGCCTTCCCGCTTTGAATCTCAATGTCTCTTTTATCAATGTATCTGTAATAAACATTACTGTTAATTAAGTTTATCCAGCTTGCGCTAGCGAGGATCTCGCTTCTACCCATGTCTCTCTTTTCTTTTTCTTTTTATTGCTCTGCGAGGCTTTTAAATTAAGACGCTTACACCAATCTAGGATGCTTGCGCCAATCTAGGAGGCCTGCGTCAATCTAGGAGGCTTGCGCCAATCTAGGAGGCTTGCGCCAATCTAGGAAGCTTGCGCCAATCCAGATAGTTGCGTCGAAACCAGGAACGACCGTTGACCGCTGCCATCCCGAGGGGAAAATCGAGGCGCCATTAGCCCGGATTCTGATAGCTGTACTCCGCTGTCACTTTCTCTCTCTATCTGATGGATTCATGATGATTACGATTCTCTATAAATAGAGAAGTCTACCAACCGCATTTACTTCTTCGATCCGGAACCTCAGCCTTCCCTCCTTGCTCTCGCGTTCTTGCTTCCGCTTCGACCTCTTTTCAGCTCTCGCTCTCACTCGCAAACCCACCATGCCTGGCGAGAACAAGGGTCGCGCCCACTGCGCGGAAGCTTTCCAAAAACATCTCTTCCCTTCCTGCAAGCTCTCCCTCGACGAATATAACATGATCGTTGACCGCTACATCCCCGCCGGCTTCTCGGCGCGGAACCCGGGAAACCACGATAAGGTGAATACTCCGGAGCCGGGAGAACTCGCCATCCCCCTCGAGCATTTCGAGGTGGGCTTCCGCCTTCCCCTTTGGCCGGAGGTTCGGCTTGCTATTCGCTATTATGGGGTGGTTCCCGCCCAACTGAACCCGAACTCGGTCGCGATCCTTATAGCATTCATATGCTATATGCGATCCGAGAGGATCGAGTTCAGTTTGCCCATCTTCCGGAAGCTATTCAACTTCCACGCTAAGGGAGGGGTGGTTTTCTTCTCCGGGCAACTGCTCGAGGTTACCGGTCTCGCCAACAAGCACCACCACTGGGGCGAGAAATTTGTTTATGTCAGCGGAGACTTCGGCAACGTCCCGCTTCAGCCCGTTCAGTACGAGGACGCTGCCTACAAGCCGCCTACTCTGGGATCGCGCGAGAGCGCAATCCTGGAATTCTTTGGGACCAAGGAGTTCGATGTTCCCTACCTCAGGCGAGACGTCGACTCCCTCCCACTCGTTCACTCGGGCGAAGGTATGGTCTCGCCTCGGATTCCCTCTTTTATCAAGGATCTTCTCGCGCTAAAGCGTTTTAACTTTGCAGGAGAGCGGGAGGTCCCTCTGCGCCAACCCTTCGCTGAAGGCCGGAGTGTCGAGGGTCTGGCCGCGAGAGGCTCCCTTGTGCTCGCGGAAGCTAGCGCCAGCGCCTGCCGAAACGATCCAGCCCCTCCTTTGCCGCCACCAGCCAAGAAGCGGAAGGTCACCCTTCCTCCTCTCCGAACGCTGAAGAGGCCCAAACCTTCTGCTCTTGAGAAGGGGAAAGCCCCGGCCGTCTCGCCTGTCCAACCTCCTCCCGAGGGCAGGTCCTTTGAAGCGATCCTTCAGATGGCCAGCGAGATGGATGCCGCCGCCAAGAGCCGCGCCGAGGCTTCTACCGGGAACCCATCGGCCGCGAGCGAGGCTGGGGGAGAAGTGGTCGCCGCCGAAACCTCCGCCAGCGCCCCGCCCCAGGAGGTGCCGAGAGGGCACATGAACTTTGGCTTCGGCGTGAAGTACGTCGACGCGGAGGGGAAGCCTCAGATGGAATGGGACCCTGAGTCAAACTTGATCAAGGTTACGACGCTCCTTCCCAGCTGGGCGGAGGGGGAAGATGTGACTGGCGAGGCCTTTTCGCTTGGATATGGCCTTTACAGCCGAGAGGATGCCAGCGTGTTTGACCAGATGTCCACTCGCCTTATAGCCTTCGATGTCATCCGGGCTGGGAGCTTGCGGATGCTCGACTGGCGCTGTCTCTACGCCCCGCGACTGAGGTAAGCGAGACCCTCCTGAACCCTTGCTTTCGTTTCTCAAAGTTACGATGGTGCAATGTTTCCAGACTGAACTCTTTTTTTTCACAGGATTCTGCCCAAGTCAAGGAGCTTCGCGCAGATCTGGCCAACGCGCGCTGCGAGAGCGTCCTCTTGAGGGAACAGCTCCGCGCAGAGCTGGCGAAGGTCCCGCCTCCGGAGCTAGATGCGAGGCTGCGGAGTCGTTACCTCTCGGAGTACGACGTTGACAAGCTGCTCCAAGCCAACGCTCAGGCAACCGTCAAGCTGACGATCGAGACGCTGCGAGACGTCAAGCTGCTTCGGGAGGACGGCGCGACCATCGACGCTCGCCAACTTCTTCCTTGGCTCTACGATCCAGTTCCCAAACCTCCGGGCGCGCCGGACTCGCCTCCCTCAGACATCCCGAGGTCTTCTACCGCCGCTGGCGAGACATCTGAAGAGGGCTCTGGCGATGATTCAAGCGAGAGCACCAGCGGGAGTTACAGCGCGTCCCCCTAAGCTTCTTCTTTCTTTTTGTTTCTTTTGTAATGAGCGAGAGGCTCCAACTTTTTGTAATTAATTTTATGTAAAGTAATGTTTCATCTCTCATTTTCAGTGTGTGCTTGAAAGTATATTGTTCTGCCGAATGGCTTCCGCGCGAGTTTCCGCCGAGACCCTTAGTCTCTTTAGGATAACCTCTTAGAAATCCGTTAGGCGGGAACCTCGCGTCGTCAATTAAGTTGTCCTGCTCAGGTCCGCCGGGAGCCTCCTTTTGCGAGAACCCCCCTTTGACCGAGACCTTTACTGGCCGAGACCTTTGAGCCGAGACCCTTACTGGCCGAGACCTCCAAACCGAGGCCTTTACTGGCTGAGACCTCTGAGCCGAGACCTTTAGGGCCTTGCCTCCGGTCTAGGCCAGGGCCCTGCTCACATATTTTTCCGACCAATTAAACCCCTACCCCACCGGCGAGCCGTCGGACCTGCTAGCTTATGTGGGCGCCTGCGCAGCGGGTCTACCGGGGTTCGAGCCGAGCTCGTTGTAACGTAGAAGTGGTTAAGAGCAAAGTATCGCAGGAGCCAACCTATCCCCCACAGGCGAGCCTTCGGACCTGCCAGCTAGATGAGAGCCTGCGCAGCGGGTCTACCTGGGGCCGAGCCGAGCTCGGGGTGTCGTGGAAGTGGCTAAGAACAAAGTATCGCAGGAGCCAACCTATCCCCCATAGGCGAGCCTTCGGACCTGCCAGCTAGATGAGAGCCTGCGCAGCGGGTCTACCTGGGGCCGAGCCGAGCTCGGGGTGTCGTAGAAGTGGCTAAGAACAAAGTATTGCATGAGCCAACCTATCCCCCACAGGCGAGCCTTCGGACCTACCAGCTAGATGAGAGCCTGCGCAGCGGGTCTACCTGGGGCCGAGCCGAGCTCGGTGTAAGACCCCCCTCCCGGAACACAACACACGGCACGAGGGGAGTCTTATGCCCGAAATAGCCGCCTTGCGGTAGCACTAACGCACGGGTTAGCCTTTACCACAAGACGCCTATTCCGCCGGCTACAATCCATATCACAACGATTATGCCAACCCAACCATAACAGAAAAGTAAAACTAAAAGCAGTTCAGTTCACAGCTAAGTTAAAGTCCAAAAGTAGCGGAAGATAACAAGCACAACAGGCTTGTACAAATAAACAAGAGTCTAGAAATGTTTTGCCAAACGGCTACATGAAAACACTCACTACTGTCACTGACGGTGCCGATGGCACCACCACCTCAGGTCCTATCATCCGGGCCTGGCTGTCCTGCTGCATAGTCCGTTGCCGCTCTACCTGCGGGGTTTCCTCCTAAAAAGGAAGACGTAGCAACCGTTAGTCATAAGACTAAGTGGCTTCACATCCGCTCCCCCGGCGACTCCTCGGCACCGGACGGAGAAAGGAACAAGGTACAATATATATATATATGCAAGTAAACAAGCAGGTGACAGTAACTATAGTGGAGTATAAGCTACGCTACACAACTAGCAGTTTTACAAATATCAATAGTAAATGACAGTAGGTATAAGTACTCAGAATAGTAACTTAACTTATAAGAGTGCCCATACAAACTTATAAGTTAAGGATCGGCTTAACAGTAAAGTAACTCATCGTATAAGAGTGCCCATACAAACTTATACGATGAGGATCTTGTGTATGCAATGAATGACATGAAATGAATGTTATGCTATGACCGAATCATGCGCACGCACATGCAAGTTTGCTATGTCGACACAGACTAGAAGTTCCCACTTTTCGAGCAGGTAGCTAACCTCTCAGGCGTCGTCCGTCGTGGCCAGACGGCGACAGTGGAGCGGGCGTCTCCACTACTAGGTGGTATCACACTACCTATCCTAGGCCCCCGTACGCCTCAACGCTAAGAACACAACAGCGGAGCTCACATGCGTACTACGGCTCAGAAGGGGTCTTGGGTAAATGTGCACCAAGAACACAGCCCAACCTGGCCTTTGATTTCGAACCGGATGGAACCTCGGAAACGCACGAGGTGCAAGCCCAACCGTTCTCATGGCACGGAGGAGATCTCGGGTTATGGACACCAAGTATCTAACCCTACCGCCCAAGGTCTACCCATTGGCTCCCATCGGTGTGACGACTGGCGAACCCGTAGACCTGCCACATTCATTATCTCAACACCGCGACACGATGAATCGTCGCACATCACATGCCCCAAAACAACTCACTCGATGCTACCCGTAGGGAGACTACCACTCTAAGCATCGGTTGTTAATAAACCCCTTGGGCTCGGATTACGGTTACAAAATACTCCTCACATAGTGTTCATAATATTCACGCCCCTCTATTCACTGATTTCACCTCAATACTTCGCATAATTAATATGTTCAACATCAAACTATATAAATAAATTCAATACCAATCTCAACTCTTAATTACTAGCCTTCCCATCCAATCCATTTTTCTACCATTGCATGGTTATCCCTTATTACACAACCAAATGAGTAACCATACTAAATTATAGTAACAACAACATTATAGATATATGGGAGCAAGATAACAAATGAGTAAATCACAATCATTGCAAGAGTGCTAGCATTATAATTTAACAAGTGCAATAACATAGGGTAGTCCGATACTAAAACTGGGATTCCCGGAGCTACAGGAATCCGATCACAATGCACAACCCCTCGTTGGAAAGGTATTCGCGAGGGCTACGACTTTCGTGTTGAGTTGATCACCCAGATCTGGTCGCAACATACCAGAAATTCAACTCGAATACGTACAGGAAACAGTTTCCTGTACAGGAATTTTCCCGAACGCAGCGGACTCGAACCAGCTTTCCCGTGGCTACAGGTATCGCATGGAAACGAGCAACCACTCGTTGGAAAGGTAATTTCGAGGGCTACGACTTTCGTGTTGAGTCGTTCACCCAGATCTGGCCAGAACACCTCCGAAATTGGCCACGAAGGTCGCCGCGTGCAGAAATCAGATTTCTGCACGCATCTTAAGGCGAGATGAACGGCATCCGTTCATCTTCTTCCTTGCAACGATCTCGCATAAACTTCTCCAGAAATCACACCCAACCTTATTTCTCCTTTCCAAGCCAAACCCCCAACGAAAACCCCTCTCATCTCCACTTTGAAGGATGAGAAGGTTGAGGGAGACTAAGCCTAAAACCTAGGCATGGCTTATCCTAAGAACTCTCCTCCTCACCATCAAGACTCTATGGAGTCGATGTCTCTCCTATAATAACTATAGATCTAGCACCAAGGGAGAGGGGAGGAAGCTCACCTCAAGTCCAGCGGTACCACCATGGCCGGCCATGAGCCTCGCACTCCTTCGCGGCGGCATTATTTTTCCCTTGACGATGGCGGCGTTTTGATTCCTCCAAAGATGGCTCCGGCAAGCTCTTCCTCCTCCTCCAGCCAAGAACTCTCTCAGGAATTTCGGGGCAGAAGAAAGGAGAATGAATGCTAGGGTTTCCAACTTTTTCCGTTTTATACATCGCAGACACGGGTAGGCACACGGCCGTGTTCCTACCCGTGTTCAGGTGACACGGCCGTGTGGCATGCCGTGTCTAGGGCCGTGTTCCTCCCAGATCCACTTTCTGCCGGGTCAGGGTTGCGGCACACGGGTAGGGACACGGCCGTGTCCCGACCCGTGTCCTTGGCACACGGCTAGGGACACGCCCGTGTCCCAACCCGTGTCCTTGGCACACGGCTAGGGACACACCCGTGTCCCAATGCCCGTGTACCTCTCTGACTGGGAGCCTATTTTTATGAGGCACACGGGTATGGACACGGCCGTGTCCATACCCGTGTCAGCCAGAAATGCTGTTTTGCCTTGTTTTCCTCATTTCCCGTACGTCCGCACCTGTTCACCCACATCCCCCATTGGGCTCACCACAGCCCCCTTGACTCAAATACGCAATCAAGGGGCCTAGCGCGAATTGGGACGTTACAAATCCTATAAACAAAATAAAAGATTTCGTCCCCGAAATCAGGGTAAGGCTATGGGAGTGAAACACATAAAAAGGGAACTATGCTTTCAAATAAAATTTTTACCTGGAGTAAATAGTTCCGGGTAGCGCTCTTGCATCAAATCCCTTGGCTCCCATGTGCACTCTTCCTTCCCGTGATTAGACCATAGCACCTTCACCAAGGGAACACTCTTGCGGCGCAAGGTTCTTGTCTCGTTATCAACGATCCGCACCGGCTCCAGTCGCACAGACCTATCAGACGCCACGGCACCATCCGCCGTGGGGATATACTGTTCAGGTCGCAACAAAGCCTTCCGAAGCGACGATACATGGAACACGTCGTGAAGGTTCTCCAGCTCCGGTGGTAACTCCAATCGATAGGCCAGAGGGCCAATCCTTTCCATTACAACATAGGGCCCAACATACCTTGGGCTGAGCTTCTTGACTCCACGTACTCGTGACACTCCGTGCATCGGTCGAATCTTCAGGAACACCTTATCACCCACTTGAAACTCTACCATACGGTGCCTTGCGTTGTAGTATTTCGCCTGTCGGCTTTGAGCCTCTAGCATTCGATTCCGGATCAACCTAACCACCGCGTCCGTGTCATCAATATACTCATTTCCCAATGTCTTCGGATCTTCGTCTTGCACCCAGGACAAGGGTGTTCTACACCTCCTTCCATACAAAGCTTCATGAGGTGCCATTCCAATACTAGCTTGATGACTGTTATTATAAGAGAACTCCACAAGAGGTAAGAGCCTCTCCCATGGTTCTCCTTTATCTAGCACACACAACCTCAATAGGTCCTCCAATGTTCGGATGGTTCGTTCAGATTGCCCGTCCGTTTGTGGGTGAAAGGCTGTGCTAAAGGCGAGGCGCGAGCCCAAATAAGCCTGTACAGCCCTCCATTCTCTTGATGTAAACCGACCATCCCGGTCGGAGACGATCGTCTTGGGCACACCATGGTACCGTACAAATTGTTCCACAAAGAGACGCACTAAGACGCCCACTTGCGCCTCCTTCTTCATTGGGATAAATCGGGCTACCTTGGTCAACCGGTCAACTATCACCCACACAGAATCATTCCCCGAGCGCGAGCGAGGTAACCCGTGGACGAAGTCCATGGAGATGTCCTCAAATTTCCATTCGGGAATGGGCAACGACTGTAGCATTCCACCGGGGCTTCTACACTCCGCCTTCACCATTTGGCAAGCCACACAATGAGTAACGAAGTACTTGACATCCCTCTTCATGCCCGGCCAACACATTGTTTTTCTCAAATCGGTGTACATCTTCGCGATCCCCGGGTGCACCGAGTACTTGGAGCAATTGGCCTCCTTTAGAATATCCTCCCGAATGTTGTCACCTTCGGGGATGTAAAGCCGGCCACGAAAATGGACGAGGCCGTCTTTTAGGGAGTATTCTTCCGTAGTCCCATCCTCCATTGACTTGAAAGCCGGGGTTAAAGCCGCATCCTTCTTTTGTTCCGTACGGATCCGGTCTCGTATGTTGCAAACTATACTCATCGCGGCCAAATATTCGGTATACTCTTCCGGTTGATTCTTAAAGACCAAAGTGATTTCCATCTCTTGCAACGTCCGGATTAACTCCATCCTCATCAAGCGGGATTCCGTGCTCGCTTCTGGCGCTTTCCGGCTCAAGGCATCAGCTACGGAATTAACCTTCCCGGGGTGGTAGTTCAAGGTGAAATCATAGTCGCACAAGAACTCCAACCACCGCCGCTGTCTCAAGTTTAACTCCTTTTGGGTGTGAACGTACTTCAGATTTTTGTGATCCGAGTAGATCTCGCAGTGGACGTCGTATAAATAATGCCTCCACATCTTCAAGGCGAATACCACCGCTCCCAACTCTAGATCATGCACCGGGTAGCTGGCTTCATGCTTCTTCAACTGTCTTGAAGCATAAGCGATCACATGCCCATTCTGCATCAACACAGCTCCCATCCCTTGATACGACGCATCCGTGTAGACTTGAAAGCCCTCCTTCCCAGATGGAAGAGCTAGGATGGGTGCAGTCGTCAATCTGTCTTTCAACTCCTGGAATGCAGCTTCGCACTGGGGTGTCCATTCAAACGGCACACCCTTCTTGGTCAGCGTGGTAAGGGGAAGGGCGATCTTCGAGAAGCCTTTCACGAACTTGCGATAGTACCCGGCAAGTCCAAGAAAACTTTGTATGTCGGCCGCTGACTTCAATGGCGACCACTCCTTCACGGCCCGCACCTTGGCCGGATCTACAGCTAGCCCCGCCCCACTAATCACATGGCCCAAGAACGCGACCTCTCGAAGCCAAAACTCACATTTGCTGAACTTGGCAAACAAAGTGTGCTCCTTTAGTTTCCTCAGCACTAAAGTTAGATGTTCGGCGTGTTCTGCTTCAGTCTTGGAGTAGACTAGGATATCATCGATGAACACGATGACAAAGATGTCCAAATAAGGGCCGAACACCTTGTTCATCAAGCTCATAAAGGCGGAAGGGGCGTTTGTGAGCCCAAACGGCATCACGGTGAATTCATACAAACCATATCTCGAACTGAACGCCGTCTTCTGAATGTCATCTTCTTGTATCCTCAGCTGATAATATCCCGAACGCAGATCTAACTTGGAGAACCAATACGATCCCACCAATTGATCGAATAATTCATCAATGCGCGGTAGGGGATAGGTGTTCCGCACCGTTAACCGGTTCAACTCTCGATAATCAATACATAACCGCAAGGTGCCATCCTTCTTTTTGACGAACAAAACGGGCGCTCCCCAAGGCGATGAGCTTGGGCGAACGAACCCTGCTTCCACCAATTCCTGAAGCTGAACTCTAAACTCTGCAAGTTCCTTCGGAGCCATTCGGTATGGAGCTCGCGAGACGGGCTTGGCACCCGGAATTAGCTTGATTTGGAAGTCCACTTCCCTATGTGGGGGTAGTCCTGGCAATTTCTCGGGAAATACCTCGGGAAATTCTCGCACCACCCGCACATCCTTGACCTCAAATGTCAATTTCTTCAACTCGAAGCAAATTACATAGACCTCGTCCCCTTCCATATGAGATTTCATAACTTGGATTGAAGACAATAATTTACGGGGTGCAAATTTAATACCTTGGAAGATGACTTCCGAGTCTCCATGCCTCAACATAACTTGCTTCTCCGCACAATTGATCCTGGCGTGGTGCCAGTCCAACCACCTCATGCCCAGGATGAGATCGAACTCCGGGATTCTTAACACTGTTGCCGGAGTTTCAAAGAACTTTCCTCCAATAAGGGTGTCGAAGTCGCAACTTGCTGACGACGTCATCTCAGAGCCGTCCGGAAGGCGCACCCTTTGAGTAATGCCCGTGAAGTGTTGCACTCCCTCCAAGTCCTTCACGAAGTCCTCCGAAATGAACGAGTGAGACGCACCCGTGTCAAATAACGTATAGGCGGGCTTCCCGCTAACCATGACAGTGCCTAGGTTCCAAAAAGGTAATCACCGTTCAAAATTGCGCGTAACATTTGTATCGTAAATCTAACAAGTCATATAATATTAATAAATTTGCACGTACCGGTGATGACTTCCTGCGGATTTCTCTCCTGAGTCATATCCAATGCGAATACATGCTCCCGTGCATGTCCTTGATTTCTCCCTGGTGGTCCTCTTCCTCGGCCACGCATGTGCCCTCGTCCCCGTGGAGCTACTGGAGGGGGAGCAATAGGGGCACCACCGATCAGTCGCGGGCAAACTCGTCGGACATGCCCCGGTTGGTTGCACTCAAAACATATCATCTCACGCCGGCCCCCAGGTTGTTGATAATATTGCTGCTGCGGTGGTGGTGGTAAAGGTAGTGGTTGCGGAGTTGGGTACTCCACCCGATAGTTCCGGTTGACCCACCGACCGCCTCTGTGGTTTCCCCTTCCTCTGCCATGATCATTCCGCCTTCTATTACTAGGGCCGACTTCAATTACTCCTTCCGCAGGTCTCTTGCCACATCCCATGTGGTCCGCCTCCAGTCTCTTTGCCATGTCAATGATTTCTGCCAGGCTTCCATCGGCTATAAACAAAAGGGCCTGCCTCAGGGGGTCCCTTAACCCTTTGTAGAAGCGCTTCGCATAGCCTCTATCGTCCAACTCATAGGAATCGGCAAACCTAGCGAGGTGTTGGAACTCCCTCTGGTACTCCGTTACCGAATTCGATCCCTGCTTCAGCTGCAGAAATTTTTCTTCAAGTCCATCCCGAGCAGAAGAAGGGATGAAGTGATCCAGAAAAGCCTCGGTGAACTCGTTCCAACTGATGTCCGTGTACAACCGCCCATGGAAAGTGGAGCCCATGAGGGACTTCCACCACCTTTTGGCGTGCAGCTCTAGCAGCGTCACTACCAATGTCACCGCCATGCTGTTCGGACATCTTATGCCAGCCATCAATTCCTGCACGGTATCAAGCCATTCCTTGGTGCACACCGGCGATTCTGTCCCAAGATAGGCAGGAGGGGACAGGGCACGGAAGGTGCTCAACCAGTTGGAGCCTGGCGCTTGTTGTTGCACCGGAGCTTGCTGGGCTTTAAATGCATCCAATATGGCTGACAGCGTTTGTCCCAGTTCCGACTGCTGGAATTGTGAAGGGACGGAAGGGGTAGGAGTGCCCCCAACCGGCTCCACCTGCGCTGGGACCTATACGCAAGGTACAAACTAGGGTCAGGTTGGCTAAAACTAATGTCAAAGTTGGACAACTTAGTGTGAATTACAGATGGGCACACCACTGCTTCCGCTAAGTCGGTTTGTCCCCAAACCGACTAATCGAACGGGAGTGGCCCATTGTTACCTGACTGCTGTAGGTGAAGATCGGCTTAGTCTGATACCATTTGTAAGACCCCCCTCCCGGAACACAACACACGGCACGAGGGGAGTCTTATGCCCGAAATAGCCGCCTTGCGGTAGCACTAACGCACGGGTTAGCCTTTACCACAAGACGCCTATTCCGCCGGCTACAATCCATATCACAACGATTATGCCAACCCAACCATAACAGAAAAGTAAAACTAAAAGCAGTTCAGTTCACAGCTAAGTTAAAGTCCAAAAGTAGCGGAAGATAACAAGCACAACAGGCTTGTACAAATAAACAAGAGTCTAGAAATGTTTTGCCAAACGGCTACATGAAAACACTCACTACTGTCACTGACGGTGCCGATGGCACCACCACCTCAGGTCCTATCATCCGGGCCTGGCTGTCCTGCTGCATAGTCCGTTGCCGCTCTACCTGCGGGGTTTCCTCCTAAAAAGGAAGACGTAGCAACCGTTAGTCATAAGACTAAGTGGCTTCACATCCGCTCCCCCGGCGACTCCTCGGCACCGGGCGGAGAAAGGAACAAGGTACAATATATATATATATGCAAGTAAACAAGCAGGTGACAGTAACTATAGTGGAGTATAAGCTACGCTACACAACTAGCAGTTTTACAAATATCAATAGTAAATGACAGTAGGTATAAGTACTCAGAATAGTAACTTAACTTATAAGAGTGCCCATACAAACTTATAAGTTAAGGATCGGCTTAACAGTAAAGTAACTCATCGTATAAGAGTGCCCATACAAACTTATACGATGAGGATCTTGTGTATGCAATGAATGACATGAAATGAATGTTATGCTATGACCGAATCATGCGTACGCACATGCAAGTTTGCTATGTCGACACAGACTAGAAGTTCCCACTTTTCGAGCAGGTAGCTAACCTCTCAGGCGTCGTCCGTCGTGGCCAGACGGCGACAGTGGAGCGGGCGTCTCCACTACTAGGTGGTATCACACTACCTATCCTAGGCCCCCGTACGCCTCAACGCTAAGAACACAACAGCGGAGCTCACATGCGTACTACGGCTCAGAAGGGGTCTTGGGTAAATGTGCACCAAGAACACAGCCCAACCTGGCCTTTGATTTCGAACCGGATGGAACCTCGGAAACGCACGAGGTGCAAGCCCAACCGTTCTCATGGCACGGAGGAGATCTCGGGTTATGGACACCAAGTATCTAACCCTACCGCCCAAGGTCTACCCATTGGCTCCCATCGGTGTGACGACTGGCGAACCCGTAGACCTGCTACATTCATTATCTCAACACCGCGACACGATGAATCGTCGCACATCACATGCCCCAAAACAACTCACTCGATGCTACCCGTAGGGAGACTACCACTCTAAGCATCGGTTGTTAATAAACCCCTTGGGCTCGGATTACGGTTACAAAATACTCCTCACATAGTGTTCATAATATTCACGCCCCTCTATTCACTGATTTCACCTCAATACTTCGCATAATTAATATGTTCAACATCAAACTATATAAATAAATTCAATACCAATCTCAACTCTTAATTACTAGCCTTCCCATCCAATCCATTTCTCTACCATTGCATGGTTATCCCTTATTACACAACCAAATGAGTAACCATACTAAATTATAGTAACAACAACATTATAGATATATGGGAGCAAGATAACAAATGAGTAAATCACAATCATTGCAAGAGTGCTAGCATTATAATTTAACAAGTGCAATAACATAGGGTAGTCCGATACTAAAACTGGGATTCCCGGAGCTACAGGAATCCGATCACAATGCACAACCCCTCGTTGGAAAGGTATTCGCGAGGGCTACGACTTTCGTGTTGAGTCGATCACCCAGATCTGGTCGCAACATACCAGAAATTCAACTCGAATACGTACAGGAAACAGTTTCCTGTACAGGAATTTTCCCGAACGCAGCGGACTCGAACCAGCTTTCCCGTGGCTACAGGTATCGCATGGAAACGAGCAACCACTCGTTGGAAAGGTAATTTCGAGGGCTACGACTTTCGTGTTGAGTCGTTCACCCAGATCTGGCCAGAACACCTCCGAAATTGGCCACGAAGGTCGCCGCGTGCAGAAATCAGATTTCTGCACGCATCTTAAGGCGAGATGAACGGCATCCGTTCATCTTCTTCCTTGCAACGATCTCGCATAAACTTCTCCAGAAATCACACCCAACCTTATTTCTCCTTTCCAAGCCAAACCCCCAACGAAAACCCCTCTCATCTCCACTTTGAAGGATGAGAAGGTTGAGGGAGACTAAGCCTAAAACCTAGGCATGGCTTATCCTAAGAACTCTCCTCCTCACCATCAAGACTCTATGGAGTCGATGTCTCTCCTATAATAACTATAGATCTAGCACCAAGGGAGAGGGGAGGAAGCTCACCTCAAGTCCAGCGGTACCACCATGGCCGGCCATGAGCCTCGCACTCCTTCGCGGCGGCATTATTTTTCCCTTGACGATGGCGGCGTTTTGATTCCTCCAAAGATGGCTCCGGCAAGCTCTTCCTCCTCCTCCAGCCAAGAACTCTCTCAGGAATTTCGGGGCAGAAGAAAGGAGAATGAATGCTAGGGTTTCCAACTTTTTCCTTTTTATACATCGCAGACACGGGTAGGCACACGGCCGTGTTCCTACCCGTGTTCAGGTGACACGGCCGTGTGGCATGCCGTGTCTAGGGCCGTGTTCCTCCCAGATCCACTTTCTGCCGGGTCAGGGTTGCGGCACACGGGTAGGGACACGGCCGTGTCCCGACCCGTGTCCTTGGCACACGGCTAGGGACACGCCCGTGTCCCAACCCGTGTCCTTGGCACACGGCTAGGGACACACCCGTGTCCCAATGCCCGTGTACCTCTCTGACTGGGAGCCTATTTTTATGAGGCACACGGGTATGGACACGGCCGTGTCCATACCCGTGTCAGCCAGAAATGCTGTTTTGCCTTGTTTTCCTCATTTCCCGTACGTCCGCACCTGTTCACCCACATCCCCCATTGGGCTCACCACAGCCCCCTTGACTCAAATACGCAATCAAGGGGCCTAGCGCGAATTGGGACGTTACACTCGGGGTGTCGTGGAAGTGGCTAAGAACAAAGTATCGCAGGAGCCAACCTATCCCCCACAGGCAAGCCTTCGGACCTGCCAGCTAGATGAGAGCCTGCGCAGCGGGTCTACCTGGGGCCGAGCCGAGCTCGGGGTGTCGTAGAAGTGGCTAAGAACAAAGTATCGCAAGAGCCAACCTATCCCCCACAGGCGAGCCTTCGGACCTGCCAGCTAGATGAGAGCCTGCGCAGCAGGTCTACCTGGGGCCGAGCCGAGCTCGGGGTGTCGTGGAAGTGGCTAAGAACAAAGTATCGCAGGAGCCAACCTATCCCCCACAGGCGAGCCTTCGGACCTGCCAGCTAGATGAGAGCCTGCGCAGCGGGTCTACCTGGAGCCGAGCCGAGCTCGGGGTGTCGTAGAAGTGGCTAAGAACAAAGTATCGCAGGAGCCAACCTATCCCCCACAGGCGAGCCTTCGGACCTGCCAGCTAGATGAGAGCCTGCGCAGCGGGTCTACCTGGGGCCGAGCCGAGCTCGGGGTGTCGTGGAAGTGGCTAAGAACAAAGTATCGCAGGAGCCAACCTATCCCCCACAGGCGAGCCTTCGGACCTGTCAGCTAGATGAGAGCCTACGCAGCGGGTCTACCTGGGGCCGAGCCGTGCTCGGGGTGTCGTAGAAGTGGCTTAGAACAAAGTATCGCAAGAGCCAACCTATCCCCCACAGGCGAGCCTTCGGACCTGCCAGCTAGATGAGAGCCTGCGCAGCGGGTCTACCTGGGGCCGAGCCGAGCTCGGGGTATCGTGGAAGTGGCTAAGAACAAAGTATCGCAGGAGCCAACCTATCCCCCACAGGCGAGCCTTCGGACCTGCCAGCTAGATGAGAGCCTGCGCAGCGGGTCTACCTGGGGCCGAGCCGAGCTCGGGGTGTCGTAGAAGTGGCTAAGAACAAAGTATCGCAGGAGCCAACCTATCCCCCACAGGCGAGCCTTCGGACCTGCCAGCTAGATGAGAGCCTGCGCAGCGGGTCTACCTGGGGCCGAGCCGAGCTCGGGGTGTCGTGGAAGTGGCTAAGAACAAAGTATCGCAGGAGCCAACCTATCCCCCACAGGCGAGCCTTCAGACCTGCCAGCTAGATGAGAGCCTGCGCAGCGGGTCTACCTGGGGCCGAGCCGAGCTCAGGGTGTCGTAGAAGTGGCTAAGAACAAAGTATCGCAGGAGCCAACTTATCCCCCACAGGCGAGCCTTCGGACCTGCCAGCTAGATGAGAGCCTGCGCAGCGGGTCTACCTGGGGCCGAGCCGAGCTCGGGGTGTCGTGGAAGTGGCTAAGAACAAAGTATCGCAGGAGCCAACCTATCCCCCACAGGCGAGCCTTCGGACCTGCCAGCTAGATGAGAGCCTGCGCAGCGGGTCTACCTGGGGCCGAGCCGAGCTCGGGGTGTCGTAGAAGTGGCTAAGAACAAAGTATCGCAAGAGCCAACTTATCCCCCACAGGCGAGCCTTCGGACCTGCCAGCTAGATGAGAGCCTGCGCAGCGGTTCTACCTGGGGCCGAGCCGAGCTCGGGGTGTTGTGGAAGTGGCTAAGAACAAAGTATCGCAGGAGCCAACCTATCCCCCACAGGCGAGCCTTCGGACCTGCCAGCTAGATGAGAGCCTGCGCAGCGGGTCTACCTGGGGCCGAGCCGAGCTCGGGGTGTTGATGAAGATAACCAAACCTCTCCCCCACAGGCGAGCCTTCGGACCTGCCAGCTAGATGAGAGCCTGCACAGCGGGTCTACCTGGGGCCGAGCCGAGCTCGGGGTGTTGATGAAGATAACCAAACCTCTCCCCCACAGGCGAGCCTTCGGACCTGCCAGCTAGATGAGAGCCTGCGCAGCGGGTCTACCTGGGGCCGAGCCGAGCTCGGGGTGTTGATGAAGATAACCAAACCTCTCCCCCACAGGCGAGCCTTCGGACCTGCCAGCTAGATGAGAGCCTGCGCAGCGGGTCTACCTGGGGCCGAGCCGAGCTCGGGGTGTTGATGAAGATAACCAAACCTCTCCCCCACAGGCGAGCCTTCGGACCTGCCAGCTAGATGAGAGCCTGCGCAGCGGGTCTACCTAGGGCCGAGCCGAGCTCGGGGTGTTGATGAAGATAACCAAACCTCTCCCCTACAGGCGAGCCTTCGGACCTGCCAGCTAGATGAGAGCCTGCGCAGCGGGTCTACCTGGGGCCGAGCCGAGCTCGGGGCGTTGATGAAGATTCCTTCAACCAGGCCTATTCTATCACTGAGATGAGGAATCATAGCCAGTTAAAACAAAAAACATAAAGATTGCATATTCAGCGACAGTCAACATTTTGAAATAAACTCATTGAAAATGCAACAGTTGTTTACAACGTTACAATCCTTCTTTCCCTCTTACGGGTAGAAGCGCTTCAGGTCATCACCATTCCAGGTGTGACTCAAGGTCCTTCCCTCCGCGTCCTGGAGATAGTAGCCTCCGTTAACCAGAGCCTTCTCTACTATAAAAGGCCCTTCCCAGCTAGGGTTGAGTTTACCAACCGCGGCCGACCTTCCCGCAGCGTCGACCTTTTTCAGTACTAGATCCCCCTCGGCGAATTGCTTGACTCTGATGTGCTTATCGAAGTACCGAGCCATTCACCATTTTATTTCTTCTTGCCTGATGGCGGCAACATCTCGCAGCTCTTCCACCATATCTAATGAGAGGCGCAACCCTTCCTCATTCTCCAACCTCCAAGCTTCGCTTCCCTCAGCTGCGGCCGCGACCCTTGGGGACCGAACCTCGAACTCCACCGGGAGGACAGCCTCACACCCATGAGAGAGCTTGAAGGGGGTCTCTCCTGTGGCCGTGTTCGGAGTTGTTCGCAAGGCCCACAGGACGGAAGGGAGCTGTTCCACCCAGCTACCCTTCAGGTTCTCCACCTTCTTTTTGAGCAAGTTGACGATGACTTTGTTTGCCGCCTCCACCTGGCCATTGCTCCGAGGATGATGGACAGAGGCGAACCTGAGGTCAATCCCCAATTGGGTGCAGAAACTGATGAATTCTTCACTGGCAAACTGAGGACCGTTGTCCGTCACTATCGCTTGGGGCAATCCGTGCCTGCAAATGATTTCCCCCCAAACGAAGTTTCTGATGACCTGGGAGGTTACCTTGGCTAACGGCTTGATCTCCAGCCATTTGGAGAAGTAGTCAATCATAACTAGGAGGAACCTCCTCTGCCCGCTAGCTGGAGGAAAGGGTCCAACTAGGTCCATCCCCAAATGGCGAAGGGCCATGACGCCGTGATGCTTCGAAGCCTTTGGGCGGGCAAGAGCTGGAGAGGAGCATGTACTTGGCACTTCCGACACCTCCTTGCGAATTCAGCTGTATCCTTCCTTAAGGTCCGCCAGAAATATCCTTGCCTTATCACCCTTGCTTCCAATGTCCTTCCCCCTGAATGACTGCCGCATTCTCCAGAATGCACCTCTTTCAGGATCCTCGGGACTTCCTCCTCGGTTACGCATCTCGCGAGGAGCCCTGACAACATCTTCCGATGCAAGCTCCCCTCCAGCATCAAGTAATGAGCCGCCTTGTGTATGAAGCTCTTTGCATCCTTGACTTCTTCCGACAGTTCTCCTGTGGTCAAGAAAGTCACCAACGGATCTACCCATGAGGACCGCCGATTCACCTCCATCAACTCCGCCTCTTCAATGGCTGGCCGAAATAGTTTGGTTAGGGTACCTCCACCCCAAGGCCCGAACTTTGCTAATCGGTCAGCTGCCATGCTTTCCTCCCTGGGAACATGTTGAATAGAAAAAGAACGGAAACCTCCAATAATAGTTCTTACCTTTGATAGATATCTTGCGAGGGTAGGCTCGCGGGCCTCAAACTCGCCTCGGATCTGCGATGCTACCACCATTGAGTCGGTGAAGGCCTCCACATCCTGGATTTCCAGCTCCTTTGCCAAGCGAAGGCCAGCGATCACAGCCTCATACTCCGCTTGGTTATTGGTTACAGGGAAATGGAAAGTCACTGCTTGCTCTATGGTAACTCCCTGAGGGCTTACCAACACCACTCCTCCTCCCAGGGAGTGCCTTCCGGAGGCCCCGTCGACCACCATCTTCCACGCTTCTTGCGGCCTTGGTTCTTCAACCTCGGCCTCGGTAACATAGTCCGCCAGAAAATCCGCTACGGCCTGGGCTTTGATGGAGAGCCTCGGGACGAAAGAAATGTCGAACTCGCTTAGCTCGATGGACCACTTTGCCAACCTTCCTGAATGTTCCACCCCCTCCAAGACCTTGCGAAGGGGATGGTCGGTTACCACCCTAATCGAGTGTGCTTGAAAGTAAGGGCGAAGCTTCCTAGCTGAGATGACCAAAGCATACGCTAGCTTCTCCAGGATGGGGTATCGGAGCTCCGCCTTTTTTAAGATTCGGCTGACATAATAGACGGGTAACTGCTTCTTCCCCTCTTCCCTAACCAGGACGGAGCTCACTGCCTCTCCCCCCACTCCGAGATACAAGGCTAGGTCCTCCCCTTCCTTCGGGCTTTGAAGTAACGGAGCTTGGGAGAGTTGCCTCTTTAGCCCCTGAAATGTCTCTTCACACTCGGCCGTCCATTCGAATACTTGGTTACCACGGAGTACTTTAAAGAAAGAGGAACATCTATCCCCTGACCGAGAGAGGAACCTGCTTAGCCCGGCCAACTTCCCGGTCAAGCGCTGGACCTCCTTGGCACTGCGAGGCGATTCCAGGTCTAGGATAGACTTAACCTTATCGGGGTTGGGTTCTACCCCTGCGGGAGTCAAGAGGTGTCCGAGGAATTTACCGCGACTAGCCCCAAAGACGCACTTCAAGGGGTTCAACCTCATCTTGAACCTTCGCAGGGTGGCAAACGTCTCCTCCAAGTCCCGCAAGTGGAAATCGACACACTTGCTTTTGACCATGAGGTCGTCCACGTAGACCTCCAGGTTCCTTCCCCTCTGATCTCGAAAGATCCGATCCATCATGCGTTGGTACGTCGCCCCTGCGTTCTTCAATCCGAAGGGCATCATCTCATAGCTGAAGCATCCCTCTCTCGTGATGAAGGAAACATCCTTGACATCAGGAGGGTGCATCCGGATCTGATGGTAACCTGAAAATGCATCTAAAAAACTCATAAGAGAAAAACCAACGGCTGAGTCAACCAGCGCGTCGATTCGAGGCAAGGGGTAGCAATCCTTGGGACATGATTTATTTAATAAGGAAAAATCAATACACATGCGCCATTTTCCTCCTCCCTTCTTTACCATTACCACGTTGGAGATCCAGCCTGGATACTGGATCTCTGAGATGAAGCCTGCGTCCAGGAGCTTTTTGACCTCCTCTCGGATGGGGGCTTTTAGCTTGGTGGCGATGGCCCTCATCTTTTGGCGTATGGGGCGGGCTCTGGGATCCAGGTTCAAGCGATGACAGGCCACGTCCGCGTCGATGCCCGGCATGTCTGCCACGCTCCAAGCGAAAATGTCGACGTTGCTTTGGATGCAGGCTCGCATCCGCTCCTGATCCTCGAGGCTCAAGCCTCCGCTGATCTGAATCCTTTGCACCTCCCCCGCTCTTGTAAGCACCTCCATCTCCACCACTTCTTCGGCCGGCTCCAGCCCCGACCGCTCCCAACTTACCCTTGCCTCTTCCTGCTCAAACTCGAGCTCCTCTCCCCCAACCTCAACAACTTCCATCGCCTCCTCCAGGCTCTCCTCCTGCCTCTGCTCTTCTTCATCCATCACTACTCTCGCCTCTTTTAGGCTGATCTCCTCCACCTCTGCCAACTCCTCAACAACCTCCATCGCCTCTCCCAGGCTTATCTCCCCTTTCTCAACCCCTTCCTGCTCAGCCATCTCCTTCTCCAACTCCTCTGCCTCCGCCATCCACGACACGGTATTAACCGCCGTCACATAGCATTGCCTTGCCATCTTCGGATCCCCCCTGATCCTAACCTGCACCCCTCCATTGTTGAACTTGAGGCATTGGTGGTATGAGGAGGGTACGCAGCGAAAGGCGCTGATGAGGGGACGTCCAAAGATGGCATTGTAACTACTCGGGGCATCCACGATCACGAACCGACAGTTCCGTGAGATGCCCCCAAGCCTCACATGCAGGCTCACTCCCCCTTCCACTTCTTTCCTTTCTTCGGAGAAGCCAAAAAGCGGTCCATCAGAAGCCAGGACCCTTTTTCCTTCCACCCTCATCTCATCGAAGGCCTTCTTGAAGATCACGTTCACCGAGCTCCCATTGTCCACCAGTATCCGGGAGACGGTGTAGTTTTCTATCGCTGTCTGGATCACAAGCGCGTCGCAGAACGGATCCTCGTAGTCTGGCATATCCGCGGATGAGAAAGTGATCTTCTCCTCTGGGGGGGAGCCTGGGAGGTTGAGGCGACCCCTCGGCGGAACATGGTTTGAAGGCTCCCCTTGCGGGTTGCCTCAATCCCCACTCCCCCATGGATCACTCTGATCCCTCCTCGGGTCCCCACGTCTACCCTGTCTTCACACCTGTCCTCAGCCTCTTCTCGCTGTACTTCGACGATCCTTACAGGCGAATCCTGCCTTCCGACCCCTCTAGCCCCTCTAATCTCCAGAAACTCTGGGCAGGTGGTCGTTGTGTGACCTTCCTCCTGATGGAAGTCACAATAAGGCAACGCCACCCTGCCCCCTCTTCCTTCTCCTCCTCCCCTTCTTCCGGCTCCCCGAAATCTTCTTCCTCTTCCCCTTCCCACCTCCATAGCCTCCTGCGGCGGTGGAAAATGACCCCTTGGTCCTTGTCGCCATCCCCCCTGCTCCAGCCTTCTTTGTTCCCGGAAGTTATCTCTTCCCTGAAGTCCTCCTTGCCCCTGGGGGCGGCCCTCCTGAGGCCTCCAACCCAGTCGGTTGTTCGGCTCCCTGGCCCCCCCCCATGCTGCTGTCCTGATGAGTCCTCTTTATATACCTATTTTCGGACTCATCTAGGCTTATTTTCTTGTCTTTGCACACCGTTTAGCGTCATTTGCACTTCTTTTGGTTCGCTACGGTTATTCCACGTCTTGTGCACTTTATTAGCCTATTTCTGTGCGTGTGTGTATTTCCCTTTTTTTGCTTTGCTTAATATTTATGTCTGTGACTGCCATGTCGACATCCCGTCCAGTTTTCCAGCAGGTTCTGGGATCGTGTGGGCGTCCGGGATAGGACATTCACCATTTTTGGCAAAGGAGTCAATGGTCGTGCGTTTTTACCCACGCACGATCATCGACCTCTTTGGCGCACGATCACTGGTCGTGCGCAGTCATGACCTCTTCTGTGAAAGTTCTGTCCCGACATATCGCACGATCATCAGCCATACCGCGCACGATCACTGCCCGTGCGTTGCCGGTCGTGCGCAGTCATGACATCTTTTTCCACTTTTCTGCCTCCATATCGCACGATCACTGACCATATCGCGCACGACCATCGGTCGTGCGCCAGTGATCGTGCGCGCTGTTTAATTCTGTTTTCTATAAATAGCGCAGGTCCGCCCTAATTTCGAGAGACGATCCAAATCCGCGATTTTTCCGCCGTTCTTCGTCTCGGACGAGGGTTTCCTCCGTCCCCCTTCATCCTCCACCTTGGGGAGGGTCTCCGGGCAAGCTTTCAACGCCAAATCAACGCCGGAGCATCCTCTCGGCCTCCTCCTTCATCCTCAAGCTTCAAGCGGAGTTTTGACCGAGCTTTCTCCATCAAGCAAGGAAGGGCCGGAGCCGCAATCTACGGATCATTTCAACGAAGAAGACGGGTCCATTGGGAGTGAGTGACAGCCTCCTCTACCCCGGACGCAGTTGAGGACCGAGCTTGGACTCGGATTGACAACCCGGGATTCCAACCGTGAACCCTCAACAAGGCTTCGGATTCGGTCGATTCGCACACCTCTTTCTCTTGTATTTGATAGCTTAGTTTAACTCTATGTATTGATGAAGTATTTTTATTGATTAGCATTTTCACTTATTCATGTCTATGTGAGTTATTGTGATTTTGTTATTATTGCTTGAGGTGCGCCTTGTTATTCCCTCCACCACCATCCACCCTTGCCGCACTAGCAATTGCTAGTGGCGTGCGTTGCGAAGAGGTGCTCACGACCCTCATTCCGCCGTTCTAACCACCTCATCCGCTAGCCTACTCTTCCATCCGCCAAGCGATTCGGTGCATAGCGGCCCGTGTAGTTTCCATCCCGCCTGGCGAAGCAGTGCATAGCGGCCTGCATAGTAGGATTTCCGCCGTTCTCTCCACCTCATCCGCTAGCCTACTCGCCCATCCGCCTAGCGATTCGGTGCATAGCGGCCCGACTAGTCTTCCATCCCGCCTGGCGAAGCATCGCATAGCGGCGTTGCATAGGAGTAGCTTGTAGATTTTACTTTCTGTTTCCGCCACCATCCAAACCCCATCGTTACCTTCGCCCCGAGGACTTCAATCTCAAGTCCTCCTCGACATTAACTCATCCCTTACTGTGTTCCTCAAGAGACCGACACTCGGGGATTTATTCCCAAACTTTATTACTTGTGCGACCGGTGCGCTTGCCGTTTTCCACGCATCAAGTTTTTGGCGCCGTTGCCGGGGAACACAGTCGTTTGAGTTTTTGAAGAGGTAGATGCGAGATAGTCGCCCTTGTCCATTTGTTCATACCCTGTTTTGTCTTTATTTTAGTTTTTGAAATTGTTTACTTTATTCTTCTTGTCCCTTCCTTGTTTTCTTTTTTTTGAATATTGCAGATCCGAGTTATTTTATTCTTGTGTGTAGTAATTTCCGGTAAATATTTTTGTTCGCGATGGATCCTGCTGCTGAGTGCCGTATTATTGACGCTTTGCGGAGATGCATCGATGCCATAGCTGTTTCTAATGCCGAGCACTGTTTTCGGTGTATTCTATGTCAAGGTGTGGGCCATATGTTGAAGGATTGCCCTCGCTTGTGCAAGCCTTCTACCTCTGTGGACGCATCCGTAGCAGTCCCCTGTTCGCGGGAGACTACTATGGATAGGCCTACTAGGGTGTTGCCTGGCCCATACACTGACATGGCGCACCTTGCTCGTTCTTTGCCCGTTGAGATTACGGAAGAATCTCTCGCCGCATATAGTTCCTTCATGGGTTCCTCAACCCCTTTTTACGAGCTTCCTTTGAGTGATCATTCTCACTCGGATGTTAGCCCGCAAGGAGTGGATCGGGAACTCATGGACGATCCTGTATGGAACGATGAGAGTGTTCCGATCGTCGACGGGGTGGCATCTGCGGATGATGCTGCGATGGGGCCTGCGCATTCTATGCCTGATTTTGTGAGCAGCCTTGCCCCTCCGCAATTTTTGCCGGAGTTTTCTACTCCTTTTTCTTGTGAGTCGGCTGATGAGGCCGTTAGTGTGGATGATTCGGTGCCCGAGGTTGCGCCGAAGTGGGATGACGATTCTACTATCTCCGATGGAGAATGTGGATCTTCGGACCACTATGACGCACCCCGGTGGGACGAGGAGTATTACCTTTCGGATGCGGAGGTTTTCACCTCCCTATCTGACGAGGCGGTCCCCCTTTCCACCGCGGACCTCGAGTTGTCGGATTCCCCCCGATACGACTCGTATGATACCGACGATGATCTTTGTTTGGATCCTGCTGAGAGTGAAGCCGGAGTCACTCTCCCATTTTCTGATTATTTTAGTTCTTCATCTTTTTTATTCCTTGATCCCCCTTCCATATCTGAGCCTGTGCGGGTTGATTCTCCGCTGGTGTGCTGGGATGACGATGAGCCTTGTGCTCAAGCCGTTGACTCCTACGCACCTGTGTGGGATGACCCCTTGCTAGGCAAGGATTCTTTTTGTGATGAGATGAGCGAGGACCAGGTCGCCTCCTCATCTTATTTCCTGCTTCCTCTACCTGAGCTTTTCAGGTATTATTATCTAGGTAGAGGGGTAACTGTGCTATCACCGTATCGGTACCCGTTACCGACACGGATATTAGAACAGTTACCTGTGCACTTTTCTTTTCATAGGCCCATTAGCTAGAACTTTCCTTTTGCTGAATAAGTCGTGCTGGGATGACAATAACCCCAGTACTTATCTTTCATTTTCTGCATTTTTATTTTTTTTATGTCTAGCTTAGTTTAGTATTTCTTTTTGTATATTTTTCTTTTGTTTTTGCGGAGCTCACCCCTGCAGGTTTCTATTGCAAATTCATTCTGGCGGGGTTGTGATTCTTCGTATGGCGGGCCTGCTTCTAGTTTTCACGCATCTTCTGGTATGCTCACTAGCTGAGCATTGGGTAACCTCTTCCCTTAGCTCTTTTTGATTTAAATTTCTCTATCATTTGATGTGTTGTTTAGTTTAAGTCTGGGGGAGAGTCAGTTTACCTTTTGCACGTGCACATTTCTTTTGCATACTAGAAGCTTTTACATTATTATTTTGTTTAAGTTCATTGCATCGCACACCACTGCACCCACATGAGCGCGAGCTTAGCGGTTTGCGTGTCACGAGTTGAACTTGTATCTTTGTTCGATTTGGAAAATTTCTGTGCTAGTTCAGGATTGCGCGACGGAGTAAAATGTTGGCCTTGCTGTGTTTCTAGTCAACTGCTCTCGTTTTGTATAGAAATTTGAGTAGATTTAATTTTTCTGTATGCTTATAGCTTTATATTTTTCTATCTGCGTAAATTCTTTTTTATTCTACTCAAAAGTTGGTGAATCCGGTGTGAATCAAACGGTAGCGTAGGAATGTGTGTAGCCGCCACTAGACTCGTATTGCTTGAGTCGGGAGGAAGGATTATCTTTCTCGGTTGCTAAGAACTTGCCCCAAGCTATTCTTGAAGCATTGGTACACGGTTAGTCTAGCGTGAGAGTGACGTAGGCCACCTTTTGGCCCGGTTGAGCTTTGTACCCATTCCTAACATCGTCCTTGCTAGCCCCTTTTGTGCCTGCCCTTTCTTTTGATTCAGCTCCACCATTATTTCACCAAAGCCTCATAGCCGATCCTAGTCGCACACCCAAGTCGAGCTTAGTGTTTTATATTTTCATGTTGGGTTGTGATGTGGTATTCTTTATTCGTGAAAATGTGGAAGCGCGCCCAAGTTTTATTTGCTGAAATTGTATATTATGAAAAGAAAAAGTTTACAAAGAAAAATATTTGAAAAAGAGAAAAAGAGAAAAGAAAAAGAAAAAGAAAAAGTTTAATTGAAAATCTTTATTTGAGATGATTTGGATTTGGAGTAGGCGGTGCACACACCCATTTAGTAAAAGTTAAGTCTGGGGGTGTGGTGCACCCGTATTTATTTTGTGGGCAGCGGGTACTAGTTTTGTACGTTAGCTCATTTGGGTTAGGTGCATACCCTTCATGTTTACCCTTGTTTTCCTCACCGTAACCCAAGCCCCATTATTACCTAAAGTCCTACGGACTTGCGCTTGATTTGACTAGTGCCGTGGAGAGAGTGCGAACGGGCAAGCTTATGGTTTCCGACATTGGTGGATTCCTTTGGGGGTAATCTTGAGCCCCGGTCTTCGGCAATGCTCACCTTAGTGGCTTGTCTACTTTCTTCCAGCGTAGGACCGGATGATTCACCGTGATTCTACTTTTGAGTAGTAATAACTTTTTGATACGCATTGTGAAAAATATAAAATATTTTGTATACTTAAAAATTTCCTCTACTTTATTTTTATGCACGCGGTCATGCGACTTCGCATGGTACTCCATTTTGCAATTTCTTTGTTAGCTAGTTCTTTTTTCCTTTTCTGCTTAGGTTGTGTTTGCTCGGGACGCGCAAATGGTTAAGTCTGGGGGTGTGATGAGTCCTCTTTATATACCTATTTTCGGACTCATCTAGGCTTATTTTCTTGTCTTTGCACACCGTTTAGCGTCATTTGCACTTCTTTTGGTTCGCTACGGTTATTCCACGTCTTGTGCACTTTATTAGCCTATTTCTGTGCGTGTGTGTATTTCCCTTTTTTTGCTTTGCTTAATATTTATGTCTGTGACTGCCATGTCGACATCCCGTCCAGTTTTCCTGCAGGTTCTGGGATCGTGTGGGCGTCCGGGATAGGACATTCACCATTTTTGGCAAAGGAGTCAATGGTCGTGCGTTTTTACCCACGCACGATCATCGACCTCTTTGGCGCACGATCACTGGTCGTGCGCAGTCATGACCTCTTCTGTGAAAGTTCTGTCCCGACATATCGCACGATCATCAGCCATACCGCGCACGATCACTGCCCGTGCGTTGCCGGTCGTGCGCAGTCATGACATCTTTTTCCACTTTTCTGCCTCCATATCGCACGATCACTGACCATATCGCGCACGACCATCGGTCGTGCGCCAGTGATCGTGCGCGCTGTTTAATTCTGTTTTCTATAAATAGCGCAGGTCCGCCCTAATTTCGAGAGACGATCCAAATCCGCGATTTTTCCGCCGTTCTTCGTCTCGGACGAGGGTTTCCTCCGTCCCCCTTCATCCTCCACCTTGGGGAGGGTCTCCGGGCAAGCTTTCAACGCCAAATCAACGCCGGAGCATCCTCTCGGCCTCCTCCTTCATCCTCAAGCTTCAAGCGGAGTTTTGACCGAGCTTTCTCCATCAAGCAAGGAAGGGCCGGAGCCGCAATCTACGGATCATTTCAACGAAGAAGACGGGTCCATTGGGAGTGAGTGACAGCCTCCTCTACCCCGGACGCAGTTGAGGACCGAGCTTGGACTCGGATTGACAACCCGGGATTCCAACCGTGAACCCTCAACAAGGCTTCGGATTCGGTCGATTCGCACACCTCTTTCTCTTGTATTTGATAGCTTAGTTTAACTCTATGTATTGATGAAGTATTTTTATTGATTAGCATTTTCACTTATTCATGTCTATGTGAGTTATTGTGATTTTGTTATTATTGCTTGAGGTGCGCCTTGTTATTCCCTCCACCACCATCCACCCTTGCCGCACTAGCAATTGCTAGTGGCGTGCGTTGCGAAGAGGTGCTCACGACCCTCATTCCGCCGTTCTAACCACCTCATCCGCTAGCCTACTCTTCCATCCGCCAAGCGATTCGGTGCATAGCGGCCCGTGTAGTTTCCATCCCGCCTGGCGAAGCAGTGCATAGCGGCCTGCATAGTAGGATTTCTGCCGTTCTCTCCACCTCATCCGCTAGCCTACTCGCCCATCCGCCTAGCGATTCGGTGCATAGCGGCCCGACTAGTCTTCCATCCCGCCTGGCGAAGCATCGCATAGCGGCGTTGCATAGGAGTAGCTTGTAGATTTTACTTTCTGTTTCCGCCACCATCCAAACCCCATCGTTACCTTCGCCCCGAGGACTTCAATCTCAAGTCCTCCTCGACATTAACTCATCCCTTACTGTGTTCCTCAAGAGACCGACACTCGGGGATTTATTCCCAAACTTTATTACTTGTGCGACCGGTGCGCTTGCCGTTTTCCACGCATCATGTCCCTGCCCTCGGGGCTCTTCTCTTATCCTATCTTCCCTCGGCTCCCTCTGCTCTCTCTGCTCTCTCTGCCTTCCCACTACCGGCTCCTTCATATCATCCTCGGCCAACCTGGCCAGCTTCCTTGTAAACGCAGGGTTTGCCCTCTCGAAGTCTATCTCCTTCGCCGCCCTCTCCATGAGCTCCTCAAAAGAGAGAGGGGGCACTCTCTTCAACTCCATGCTGAAAAACCCTGGCCTCAGCCCCAGGGTGAAGGCAAGCATCAGCGCAGACCCCGGGACCTCCTGGACCAGGAGAACCTCCTCTTGGAACCGGTCGACATAGTGACCCAGCGTCTCCTCCGGCCCTTGCCTCACTGCAAACAGGCATTCAGCCTCCTTCTTCCTTTTCTTCGAAGTTGAGAATCTCAACAGAAAACCCCTCCGCAGATCCTCAAAGCTGTAGATGGAACTCGCCGGCAACTGGCGGAACCAGTCCCTGGCCTTCTCTTTCAGAGTGATGGCAAAAAGCCTACACTTGAAGGCATCCGACATTTGTCTGATGGACACCACGTCCTCGAACCATTGCACGTGCTGAACCGGGTCATCCTTCCCGGTGTAGTAGGTCATGTCTGGCTCCCGGAACCCCTCCGGCACTGGAGCCGAGACAATGAGCTCACTAAAGGGGGTCTCGCCTCCCGCCTAGCGAGAAGGCACATCTCGCGACCTCGGTTGGCTGGACCGATCCGCGAGACCATGCCCAGGGAAGAGTTCCCGCACCGTCGCCTCCTTCTCGCCCAGATCCGCCAGAAGCTCCTTCTCGAGACGCTGGCCTGGGAAAAGCTCCCGCGCGGCTACGTCCCTCTCGCCTGCCTCCACCGGGACCTCCTTCCCGGGGCGCTGCCCTGGAGCGTTCTCGCCTAGCAGCGGAACCACCTCCACCGGAACCTGCGGCGTCTCCCACTCATTCCTTGCCGAGAAGGCCAAGTTGATCGTCTGCATGACTTCCCGCCTGAAGTCCTCAAACATCTTCTTCGTCGCCTCGTCCACCCGGGTGGGGGATCCTCCTGCGCCTGATCCTTTACCTTCGCCTCCTGCCATGGGACTTAACTCGAGATTTTCTTACACCGGCTGCTTCCACGCTCACCGCACCAGAACTGTTGAAGCCAAAAATGACCCCAACGAATGTTCACAAACCAAAGTGCAGCCGACGCCTACTTCTCTCTTACCTCGACCCTTGACTGGCTGCTAAGGTCAAAAGACTGACCCAAAGCCTCAGCTGGGAGGTCCCACCACACACCCGGAAGATCTCTGAGAGCTTCCCCTCCAAAGCCAAATGCTGGGCTGGGAGCTCCTCAGAAGGCACTAGAGTTGGAGAATAATGAAAGCCCTGCCTTCCAAAGAGCTCCTATGGGTCTTTTTATAGTCTTCCTTTGACCTGAAAATACTGAAATACCCCTGAGGGGTCTGCCAATAGCCAAATCCCGCTGTCATTCCAAGGGTATTTGGATAATTTTACCTCGGGATACTAATAAAATAATCCCCTTTACGAGCGCCGGGCCCTACCACGTCGGCCCACTTGGCGAGAACCCTGGCCGTAAAGGCTCTCGCTGGACCCCCAACTGGGCCGACCTTGGCGAGACCCCTTGCCAGGGAGGTTCGCGCCCTTCACGGTCTTGAAACTATCGCGACTGAAGGCTTACTTAGGGCCTTCTCGCCTGCCCTGGGCGGGAGCTTTCCCTAAGGCGGAAGCTTCCGTGGTCGAGCCATCTGCTTCGGTCGGTCGACGATCTCTCCTGCCGAGAGCTCGACTATCTGCTTTGGTCGGTCGACGATCTCTCCTGCCGAGAGCTCGACTATCTGCCTTGGTCGGTCGACGATCTCTCCTGCCGAGAGCTCGACTATCTGCTTTGGTCGGTCGACGATCTCTCCTGCCGAGAGCTCGACTATCTGCCTTGGTCGGTCGACGATCTCTTTTGCCGAGAGCTCGACTATCTGCTTTGGTCGGTCGACGATCTCTCCTGCCGAGAGCTCGACTATCTGCTTTGGTCGGTCGACGATCTCTCCTGCCGAGAGCTCGACTATCTGCTTTGGTCGGTCGACGATCTCTCCTGCCGAGAGCTCGACTATTTGCTTTGGTCGGTCGACGATCTCTCCTGCCGAGAGCTCGACTATCTGCTTTGGTCGGTCGACGATCTCTCCTACCGAGAGCTCGACTATCTGCTTTGGCCTCTCCATCTTTTCCCTGCCCTTGGCGAGAGCTCCTACAGGACGAGAACTCCACAAGTATGCCTTAGGGTTAACCCGAGGCTAGCCTGAGACTAGCCCAATCCTGACCACTGAAGCCTCTGGGTCCCTCCCAGCGAATATGGGGTTGTACACAAGCCTCTGGGTCCCTCCCAGCGAATATGGGGTTGTACACTGATGAGGAGACTCAACAAAAGTGGTTGGCTTGTTTTATCGTAATAGAGCAATCAGTGGACAACAATTGTTATTAGAAATGGGTTATCAATTAACCGAGCCAAGTGGTTCTTCTAATGCAGCTTGCATGACATCAAGCCAAACAGGAGCTCGATGGACTGCTGAACTTCTCTGTGGGCACCCTAGCAGGTTTTTCAGCGCATTTAGAATGTCGAAGGTAATATTTAATGATCTGCTAACGACCCTCACACAATAATATGGGTTACAAGGATCCAGAATAACTCTACCGCGTGAAGTGCTAGCAATTACCTTGCACACATTATGACATAATGTATCAATGCAGCTTGCAAGTGAGCGATTTTAGCACTCCACGGAAACTATAAGTAGATTTTTCGCAAGGGGTATCGCTGCAATGAAGAGACTATCTTTTGATGTCATTAAGCATTCTGATCAACTTTTCATTGATATTCTCCCACAAATCTTAAATGATACTCGATACATATCGTTCTTTAAAGATTGTATAGGAGCTATTGATGAAACACATGTTGACGCTCGAGTTCCTGCTGATCAACAAGTTGCTTATATTGGTTGGCATGGCACAACTACGCAGAATGTCATGGCGGTTTGTGATTTCAACATGTGTTTCACGTTCGTATTAGCATGCTGAGAGGGTTCTACTCATGATAGCCGTATATTTCAGCGTGCTCTTATGGACCCCAATTATAATTTTCCATATCCGCTACCCGGTAAGCCTTTTATATCTCGAGACTCTTTAGTATAAATTTTTTTTAAGATTACTATGTTTATGGTTACAATTATTCACACATAATGTGCAACATCAAATTTTGCAGGCAAATATTACGTAGTAGATGCTGGGTATCCACTACAACGTGGTTTTTTAAAACTATATTCAGGTACACGGTATCATTTATCAGATTTTAGGAGGGGCAACAGGCCGATACAAGGGCGCCGAGAGATATTCAACCAAGCTCACTCATCCTTGCGCAGTGTCATAGAGCGTTCATTCGGAGTATGGAAGAAGAAGTGGAAGATACTTAGGGATATGTCGTCATACAGTTTGACAAAGCAACGAGATATTGTTATTGCAATGTTGAGTTTGCATAATTACATTCGCAGACACCCATCACGCTCAGACACTCATTTTTGTGTTTGTGATGAAGACGAACATTTCATATACCCAGCGGGCATTCAGAGAAGAACATGATAGATTAATGAAAACTCAGGTGGAGACCATGTTATAGGGATTCAGATTGGGGTGGATGAGATGGTGGCATTGCGTGACTCAATTGTCGATCAATTGCACCGAGCTTGAACGCATTTTTCATATTTTTAAAAAATTTGCATGTAATCTGGAATATCTATATATGTTTGAACTGGACCTTACGGTAATGGTCATTGCAGACGGTTAATAAAAAGAATTTGTTTGTTTCCGTTTAATTTTTTTAAAGGTTTAATATATATATATATAATAATTACAAGAAAAAAAATTTCAATCCCGGATCACAATTTCCAAACACAGTATTGTCAAACAGTTCTTAGTTTTGAACAGCTCTGCAAACGTAGACTAGCCGAACAAAACTTCGTTTGAAGCATCCAGTTTCCAACATCTGCCTTTACAAACCTTACTTTACAACAGCTCTTTTTACAACCGTCGCCGCTAAACCAAATGAAGCCTAATATTCACGGGAAGTAATTTTGTGGCGGACGTGAAATATTATTAAATTTGCAGAGGACTTGGGGAATTTCAAAAATGGGACTCCAAATGCCTGAGAGGACAGAAGCGTGGAAGTCGTAATAATATGGAATTGGTGGCTAATTTTTTTTTGGGCAGCCACGTGTCTCTAAAAGCACTTGTTTTAAGTAATGTAGATGTGCTCGATCTTGGAATTTTATCAACCCAAAGAAGCGAATCAGCTAATAATTATTTGCATGGGTGTTCTAAAGGTACTAGTTCTCTAGTATAGTGTTTTCTTGGCTTAAAAAGGCTTGTCGCGTCGTGGCATAGGGGTGAGCGTGGGCAAGATTTCAAAAGCAAGCATGGTGTGGTTATCTTGAAGCACAAGACATGTGTCTTACTGAAGCACGCTTCGAAACTATACAGTGCAAAAGTGTACGCAATTTTTGAGAAGACATACACAGAGGAGCGCTTGGATTAAGCATTGTGGATGAAATACAATATGATGATGAGCATATGTTGTTTGTAACAATGAATTATGATAGTTCCGAGCATGATAAGAGATGGTATGTAAACTTCAACTCAACCACATTTGATTCAGATTGTTCGTGAATAGGATTTGAGACCAAAGTGCTACTATGTCAACATATTTTAAGAGTTTACAATTTGAGAAATGTAAAGCAAATTCTAATGAAAATATGTGCTCAAACGATTTACTGTTGATGCAAAGAAGGGCATGTACTTTCCTAATATACCATCTATTACAGAGTATAATTCGAACAAGATATTCAGGAACCATCTCATACGTTATAGTTATAATTTAGCTACACGCATTGAGAACTGCAGGCCTGTAAAAATTCACGTTATGAAAGTTATGAATGAGTTGATAAAGTATACCGATGAGATGTTGGATAAAGATGAGAAGGAAAAGAAAGGATTTGTAGAAGAGGAAAATCCTAATAATCCACCAACTATTCTGGATCCACCTATGAAGAGGCGAAAAGGTGCAAGCAATGCTCATATGAAGGACCACTGGGAACGAGAGACTAAAAAAACACGTGCTATTTACAATTATTTAATAACTTTTTTTGTTTTTCATGATGTAGTTTAGCTCATTTATTAGTATGAAATTATGTTAATGTTTTCTTTTATTGACCTGTAGGGAAAAAAGTTTGGCCTAATTCTTTTGATATCGTAGTTGGTGATGTCCAAAGCCCGGCTAAGGAGTTATACTTTATGGGTGATTGCAGTGGCAAACGTCATTCAAATATTCTATACGTATCTTAAATATTATATCTTTTTCTTGTAGATAAACATTATCTACAAACCTATTTTTGTTGGTATATTTAAAGATTTACAATGCTAATTACAGCTTGTATCATTATAAGTTATTTTTCAATAGTAATGCATGTTATTTTTAGAACTACAAATATACTGTTCTTTTGGACTGTAATTAATATGGTTTTTAGAACTGCTATTGTTACTTGTACAATATCTTGCATATGAAACTCATATATTCCACAAAAATCTATAGAAAAGATCGAGGAGGTATTGCCATTGCAGACAGATTAGAGCTGGTGTTTGCTCATTTGTAGTTGATTACAGTTAGCAAATACAGTATTTTTGGGAGAATAACTGACAAAATAATTCGCTTGTGGCTGCTCATTTGTAGTTGATTACAGTTAGGTTTTTAGGTATAATTACAGATGTAATTAAAGTTAGATTTTTAGGTATAAGTACAATTGTAACAGTTAAAAATATGACTAAAACACTAATTGAAATTAGAACTGTAATTATAGTGGTTGTAAATTCTCCAGTGTTATAATTTTGCAGTTCTAAGTCCGTCTAGATTGTAAATGTTACTTCCAATCACTATTTTTTTAGTTGTTGTATGTTGGTTGTGGTTGCTCTTTTGAAGTTGATTATAGTTATACTTGGTTTGGTTCGGCGTTTCGTTATTGCCTCTGTTTGGGGCAAACACCGTCGGACGGCGGGTAAACAAACGGGCGCCAATGACATTTGCTCAGTGTATTACTACAAATTAAAGTCAGTTTACGGTCTGTTATTTTTCAATAGTAATGCATGTTATTTCTGGAACTACAAATGTACTGTTCTTTTGGACTGTAATTAATATGGTTTTTAGAACTACAATTATTACTTGTACAATATCTTGCATATGAAACTCATATATTCCACGAAAATATATAGAAAAGAGGAGGTCTTGGCAATGCAGACAGAGTAGAACTGGTGTTTGATCATTTGTAGTTCATTACAGTTAGCAAATACAGTATTTTTGGGAGAATAACTGACAAAGCAGTTCGCTTACGGTTGCTCATTTGTAGTTGATTACAGTTAGTTTTTTAGGTATAATTACAGTTGTAATTACAGTTAGTTTTTTTGGTATAAGTACAATTGTAATTATAGTTAAAAATATGACTAAAACACTAATTGGAATTACAACTGTAATTATAGTGGTTGTAAATTCTCCAATGTTTTAATTCTATAGTTCTAAGTCCGTCTAGATTGTAAATGTTATCTCCAATCACTATTTTATTAGTTGTTGCATGTTGGTTGTTGTTGCTCTTTTAGAGTTGATTATAGTTAGACTTAGTTTGAGGCAAACACCGTCGGACGGCGAGTAAACAAACCGGCGCCAACGATGTTTGCTTAGTTTATTACTACAAATTACAGTCAGTTTACAACTCAATATAGAGTTCATATTTATAGTTCCAAAGATCATTATAATTACAGTTATATTTTACAGTTCCAAAATACTTGATAATTACAGTTCAAAAATAACTAGCACTAGAGGAAAAATGTGTCAGATCTAAAAAATAACAACATTTCACTTATCATTTACAGTACTTATTAAGACAAAGTTATAAATCCAACAAACAGTCACATAGAACCTGACAACTATATTATTAAGGAAATTTAGCAACATAAATTAATGTTCAAAAACGACTACAAAAATCTTTTGAAAAGCAATATAAGATATCAAAAACGACTGCAAATATTCAATGTTGCAGTGTTATAATTTGTAGTTGCGGTTGCTTCTATAAATTACAGTCGGTTTACAACGCAACATAGAGTTCAACTTTACAGTTCCAAAGATCATTATAACCCAACGACTGCAAATATTCAATGTCGCGCAACATGTTAAATTAATGTTTAATGTGAACTAATTTCAGAAAATGTTGTAAGTAAATCCGCTGCAATTTCATCCTGGAATTTTGCCGTCTCAGCAGGCCAAGAATAACATTCATTCTAGAACATAGCTTCGTTTGATAGCACCACCTCCATAAATTTGAGAACAAATACGTCGCAGTCATGTCCATTTGCTTGTTGAGGTAATTCAGTAACTTCTACAATTGGTCAATCGTTAATGAAAGATGGAAGTGCTCTAGTTGCCTCTTCATGAAGTAATTTTACCTGCAAGATAGTTCACAAAATTAATAATTTTATAAAAAATTTAATGTTAGTTCATTGTTTTTTAAAAAAATCTTATCAGTCCTGGTAGGCCTGAACGATGACGCTTTCTATTTTCATCGAGTCTGATGGGTTTCACCATCATTTATAGAGAAAATCCCCACATGATCTCCTCCCAAAGTGGGATCATGGGATGACCACTCCCATCCATGAATCCTCATGATGAAGAAATCATGGGGGGGGGGGGGGGTGGGACCCACTCCCTCTCCCATGGAGGAGAGCCGCCGCCGCCGGGTAGGCCGCCGCCGCCCGCCGGCGGCCGGCGCCCCTTCGACCTTGCCACGGCCAGACCGCCGCAGCAGGTCGCGGCCCAGCCACAGCCGGCCATCTGGCCGCCAGCGGCCTGGCCACGGCAGGCCGCCAGCCACGCCCCGGCAGGCTGCAGCCAAGCAACGGGATTTACCGCGGTGGAAGGTCGTCGGCCTAGCCGTGGCCGGCCACGGCCAGCCTAGTCGTCGGCCTAGCCGCGCAATGGTCGGCCAGGCCGCGAGCCTCGCCACGGCCGGCCTCGCCGCGGCCGACCACGACCAGCTTAGCTACCAGCCTAACCGCAGGCCTCATCGCAGTCGGCCACGGCCGGCCACGACCGGCCACGCTGCGGCCGGCCACGGCCAGCCAAGCCACGACCGGCCTTAGCCATCGGCCTGGCCGCGTCGCGGCCGACCCGGCCTCGCTGCGGCAAGCCGCGACCAGGCCACGGCAGGCCGCCGCGCCGGCCACCAGGCCGGCCGCCCTGCCGCCCCGCCGCCCCGCCGCCAGCCGCCCGACCGGCCACCTCCGCCGCCGTGGCGGCCCGCTGCCGTTGACGACCTCTCCACCGTCTGATCGGGAGGAGACTCTCCTCACCGTCCGATCAGGAGGATAACCACCCACTAACTCATTACATTAGTGGTGGGGCCCACCATGTCCCTCCTCCGGAGGCTATAAAAGGAGCCCTACGACCTCCTCATTCTTCACTTTTCTGCTCCCGGTCATCTTTTTTCTCAGGTGATAGCTTTGTCGGCCTCCTCCCTCAGGTCAGCCTCCAGCCGCCGCGAACCACCAGCGGCGGCTAACAGCCACCAGCGGCCACCAGCAGCCACCAGCCGCGGCGAACATCCAACGACCACTAGCGGCCACCAGCGCACCACCAGCCCGTCGCCAGCAGAAAAACATCCAAGTCCCGGAGCGAACCCAAGGAAGAAGGCAATTCCTGCAAGCAAACGCGTGTCACCCCAGCGCCAAAGCACCAGGATCATCCCTCGCATTTCAACACCCAAGTCACTCCCGCGGCGTAGCCTGTTGCCCGCAGGGAGTCAGTCTCTCTCTCTCTCTCCCCCAAGCTGTAATGGGAGCGGCATGTCACCCCGATTCCCCAAACACAATGTAATCAGCAGAAGCTAGTGGAATTTGACCAGAACAGACCCGGTCACGTGATTTTTTACCCATTTAAGGGGTTTTCCACGTCATCACACCTTGTGTCAACTTCGCATTTTCATTGACTGTGTGCGCGCTCGACCGCTCCGTGAGCTAAGACGGTCCAAGAACAATCGGCTCGACCGGGTCATTGAGTTAGTCCGCAACAGTTTGGCGACGTCTGTGGGAACGTTGGTCCCAACATCCTTTGAAGTACAAGATCGTCAGCATCGCCCCCTCCAAGTATTGCCCTAATGGCAAAGAGAAGCACTCGTACCGCTGAAGGCTCCGCCCCTGGCGGGCATCCTAAGACTGCACATTCACACTCTCTGATGGACGTGTCATTGACCACTGAGGCCGCATTTGCTCCTGTCATCGCCTTGGAGGGACACGTCCGCCAGATGGAAGAGCAACAAACTGAAATGCTCACCCTATTGCGCAACTTAGGAGCGTCTCCAGCTCCCCCGCTGCAACCAGTTCGAGCAGATCCCCCGCGACAACCAAACCAAGGCGGAACCCAAGAGGTTCCTCCAAGACAAGAAATATCTGAAGAATATTCTGAAGCTGCAAGTTCCGCTCACCCAGACCAGAGAAGAATGAGGGTGAACCATCACCATTACAATCCCGCCAATGAAGCCCGTCAACCTCCGCGTGAAAGGTTCACTCGGGATAAAATTCGAGAAGTCATCGCTGAATAATATCGTCAGGCCGGTGCAAGAGACATTCGTACCCACCGACCAATCTGTCAAGGCTCTCCTCTGGCACCCCATATCCTTGACCACCCAATCCCAAACGGATTTAAGCTCCCGAACATTGAAACGTTCGACGGGACCGATGATCCGCTAGAACATATCAACCATTTTACCATCATTATGAGAATTTACAATGCTCCAGATCAGCTGCTCTTCCAAGTGTTTCCAGACACTCTCAAAGAACAAGCCCGAACATGGTTTCATTCGCTGAGGACTAGTAACATCACCAATTTCACAGAGCTGACAAGATAATTTGTCGACTAATTCATAGCCAATCGCAGGATCGTTCGTGACCCCTCCCATTTGTCAGGGATTTGCTAGAACGAGGGGGAGACTCTGAAAGACTTTTTTCGATGTTTTATCGCCGAAGCCCGTCAGATTCCAGGAGTCGACCCAGAGTTATTGCGAGGGGTATTCCTTGGAGGCCTCAGCCCGAGCGGCTTCTACTCAGTGTTAATGCGGGAAACTTTTCCCAGTTACCCTGACCTTGTGCATCGGTTTGAGGCCCAGATCGGCGCAGATGAAACCATTGAAGCCCATCGCCAGTAATTTGATGGCGCCCAGAAACGTAAGAGAGAAAGGGAGCCAACTCCTCAGCGTCAAGAAGGGAGATTTTGCGACGATCGCCGAAACGGACAACATCGACAAGATCCTCAAAGAGATCAGCCACCTAGAGATTTAAACCCCTCTCAACACTACACGCACTAATGTACTATATGCTATACAAAATGAGCCAACCCTACAGCGACCGAAACAGCCGGTTCATAATTCCAGGAATGACCAATCCAAATATTGTGAGTTTCATCGAACCACAGGGCATACCACGGAAGATTGTGCCCACCTCAAAGAAGAAATCAAACGCTTAGTCCGCCAAGGACTTCTCAGAAGATTTTTGCAGGGATATGTGCAGGATCAACGTGACCCACCTAGGCCGCCCAGAGATCAGCAGAATTCCTCCCTGGGGGAGCAGGTGGTAGGCATACGGTTGGGAATATTGAAACCATCGTTGTATCACCCATCCTCTCTGCTCAAATCTTCTCAGTCAGCAGGCAAGGAGAGGCCCATGAAGACAAGAAGTACAAGCAAGACACCACCATAACTTTCGGAGACGAAGATCTTGTCGGGCTCCGAACACCTCACCAGGACCCCTTAGTAATCAGTGTCGGGATCGGAGACCCGTGTTATAATGTCAAGCGAATTCTTATCGACAACGGAAGCTCAGTCGATGTCTTGTTCTCCGCTACCTTACAGAGCATGAATATTTCCAATCAACATCTAACACATGCATCTAGATCGGTCTACGACTTCGATAACCATCCAGTCCAAGTACTAGGGATGATTACTCTCCCAGTCACTATGAGAGAATTTCCAAGGCAGGTGACTCACGAAATCCAGTTTGTAGTAGTGGACTCAATCTCAGCGTACAACGTCATCTTCGGAAGACCCGTTCAGACTATCTTCAAAGCCATCCCCTCGATTCCTCACCTCGCCATAAAGTTCCCCACTCCGGGAGGTATTGGAGTCGTTCGCGGCAATCAAGAGGCCGCCAAGAATTGTTACTCCAAACAAGCATAGTCTGCGAATGCCACTACGTTGAACATCGACGACTTTGATCTACGCGATGAAGTAGTATTACAGCGAGGGATGCCTATAGAAGGGCTGATTGAGGTCCCTCTTGTTGAAACCGGAAAACCGGTCTCTCGTGGAGTTCGACCCTTGGGGGAGGGGTGGCCGCGCACCTACTTCACTCCTGCAAGAAAACGACAAAGAAAAGAAGAAACAAGGACTAGACCAAGGGCCCGGCGTGGAGGTCCCGCCACACACCCGGAAGATCTTAGAGCGCTTCCCCTCCTTAGCCAAATGCCGGGCTAAGGTACCTCAGAAAGCGCTAGTAGGCCGGAGAATTAATAAGCGTGCCTTCTGAGGTACCCCTTGGGTCCTATTTATAGGAAAAGATGGCCTGCCAATATACAACCTTCACTGTTTTTGAGGACTACAGGCAAATCAAAAGGGGCCACATAGTAAAAGTATGCCATGGCCAAGATGCGAGCTGGACCTAAAGGGGCACTCGCTCGGCTGGAGGCCTGACTCGCCTCGCCTTGGGCCTAGGCGGGCAGGTACTCGGCAGACTTGTGCTCGAATACCGCTGAGCTCGGCTTGACTATTGCCGAGCTCGGGCTCGGCACGACGATCGCCGAGCTCGGACTCGACACGGAGATCGTCGAGCTTGGCTCGACTATCGTCGAGCCCTGTCTCCGCATCCGAGCTCGGTCTTGGCATGCCGGGCTTCGTTCGGCCATCGCCGAGCTCAGCTCGACTATTGCCGAGCTCGGGCTCGGCAAGCTGGGTCCAAGTGGGTCTGAACCGGCTGGTTTAACCCCGGTTCGGCCCCTGTCGAACACTCGCGGGATACGGGGTTGTACATAATCCCCGCTCTTTACGAGGTTGGGACAAGCTTGGAAAGAAACATCCAACCCCAAAGGATCCGGCGAGTGCGACAGGGGCAAAAAGGAATCTTCTGGTAGGCCCCACAGGTAGCTATATATATGTACCCCTGCGCACCTGGCTGACCTTTGCCCTTCCCAAATTCTGACAAGATGCCGCTCCCCAAGGAAGTCTTAGAGCGACTCGCACGCTCCCGTGAGGAGATCGCTGCCCAGGCCGCGGGGCTGACCAACCTTGAGGCCCCTGCTCGCCTCTTTGCCGATTTCGGCTCGGCCAAGCGGGCGAAGCCCTTTCCCCCGGGGGCCGAACCCATCCTGGCCGACTTTACTGCCGCCTTGGGGAACGGGGCCGGTTCCTCCAACCAGCCAGTTCTTGGCTCCTCCACTAAAAACCTCGTGGAATTGTCTTCCGACCGGGAGAACAGCGGCGAAGCGTCCACCCCTCGGACCAAAAGTATTCCTGTCAATTCGCCACGGCAGGATCCCGAGGTCAAGGAACCGGGCTCGCGAGAACTGGCGTCGCCGAGTCGCCTCCCTTCCCGGCAACCCTCCCCTGGATCCCTGGTCGTGGGGAGAGGCGCCGGGATTATCCCTGTTCCCGGCTACCAACTCGCTCCTCAAGAACTGCTGGGGCGTGGCAAGGACCTGCGCCACTTCTCTCCTCGCGCCAACCCGGAGGAGCCAGGCTCGCGCGGTAAGTTTCTGACATTGCTCTTCTGTTCCGTGGACATTTGCTTTTCTGACCGTCTTTCAATTCTCCACCCAGAATTTCCCGGGCGGACGGAGGACGGCGAGTCCGTGGATCGACCTCCTTACTCGCCCCTCCCTTCTCCAAGCGCCCTGGACGCCTTCCTGGACTCCGAGGTGGGCAGCCCTGAACGCGCAAGACGGGAGCGGAAGGTTCTCAAGAAGCTGGTGCGCGAGCTCCACGACCTGCGGAAGGACAACAACAGGCTGCAGTGGGAGTGCTCGCGTCTCGCGGACGGCGCTGGAGTCAGCCTGGCGTTCGAGGAGGCGTCTTCCCTGGTGCTGATGGACGAAATCGACGAGAACCTGCGGGTGATAAATAGGAACATGGGGCGGCTCCGCGAACTTCATGCGCGGCGGCCTGCGACGGCGGGCCGGCGAGACCGGGGAGAATGAAACGGCTCCTCTGTCAGCCGGCCGGTACTCGCCCCCGCCCTCGCATGGTCCTCGCGCCCTTATTTGTATTTTTTTTCTTTTATTTACTCTGAATGGTCTGCTTGTAATAATCTTGGAACAACTTTTCAACCACTTTGTATATGTAGACGCTTTTTCAATATTTTGGCGAGTCTTTTCGAATTCCCCCTTCGGGGGCCTGGCCGGCTCGCAAGACTTGCGAGGAGAGGGTGGCGAGGTGGCGCGGCGAGACCGGACCGATCGGCCGACTCGCCCTCCCTCTCGCCCTTCTTTACCTTCTTCTATAAATAGACCTTCTCACCTACCCCCGAGGCACGCCTTTATTGCTTTCGAATTTTTGCTTCGTCTCTGAAAGTGAAGGGATAGATACTACTCTAGAGGGGGGGTGAATAGAGTAATCAAATTTTGCACAATACAAAACTTAACTGTCTACCCAACTCCCTTGGAGTGAAGTGCGGAATGAAGAGATTATAGATATTGATTTAACCTTAAAGCCTAACACAAGTGATGTGCAAACACAAGCTAACTGTAATTACAGTTAAAGCTTGGAAAACCTAAACAGCAACTAGCAACCTAGTTATATCTATTCACAGTCACAGTACAGGAAATATAATAAACAAGCCAGACGACACAAGGAATTTAAGTGGTTCCCCAAACAACTTGGGTACGTCCACTCTTCTACCCAAACGGTAGGAATCCACTACAGGTTTTTGATCAGGTGCCCTGCCACCAACAGAATCTGATTCAGGTAGATTCAGAAACCCTTTAGACTTTTGATCAGGTGTCTAAAAACCAAGCACAGGTTTTTGATCAGGTGCCCTGCCACCAAGGGATACTTTTGAAGGGAGTAATAACCCTGTACAGGAGGGGGAAGAAGGTTAAGATGTCTTCTCTATTTTACAATAGATTAGAGAAGCACAAAAGCTTGCACTGAGCTAGAATGCTCTAAAGAATCAAGGCTCCCCCTGGCTCAAGAATGTCCAGGTGAAGTCTTGCTTCAGTGCAGAGAAACCCTTCAGAAAATTCTGAAGGAAAAAGCTACAGGAAGAAAAGAAATAATAAAATCAAAGTTCTTCAAGCAGCTATCTTCTTCTTCTTCTTCTTCAAAGAGACTCTGAGTTGAACTTCCTGAAAGCAGGAGAACTTAGGTGAAGAAGAGATGAAGATCTTAACACTTCTCAGTTAGATGGAGTTTGCTGAGAGCAGGAAGCTTGAGCTTGATGAAGGCTTGAGTGCTTGAGAATATGTGTGTAACACTAGCTTCAATTAACTAGCTTGAATCCTTCTGCAAAGGGTTCTTTATATAATCATCAGCAAGCAACGGCTCTCTTCCATTTGAATTATTTGTCTTCTTCTAAGCCTTGAGACCTGGGCTGTAAATATCAAGAAGACAGAAATATCTCTGCAGCAAAACATTCTATAAAGGGAATAAATCACTTTCTAAGAAGCTGCAGGCTTAAATCAGATAACAGAAGAATTAAATAAAGTCACATCAGAAACAATCTCTTTATAGCAAAAGAAGACTTTTCAGTCTAACGGCTATAAAGGGCTGTCAGCAGATAAAGTAATTTAAAGAGACAGCTAATAAGACAAACAACTTTATCTTAAAAGATTTGAACTCAGGCAAAAAGAATAGAGCAAATAATGCCTGGAAACTTTATCATACAGCTTAAAATAGAGTGCCAGAAAATGTATTAATTAATTAAATATAATAAATAAATACAAAATACAAAGGCAGACAGAAAACGTCGAACGACCTTCGAAGATCGTCGAACGACGCCAGGAGATCGTCGAACTATCGGGCAGATAGTCGAACGATCCAGATAGTCGAGCTATCAAACAGATAGTCGAGCTACCGCAGCAGATAGTCGAACTATCAGGACAGATAGTCGAACTATCAGATAGTCGATCTATCTAGGACAGATAGTCGAGCTATCAAGCGCACAGAGATAGTCGAACTATCAAGCATATAGTCGACCTACCTCAGAAAACAGATAGTCGATCTATCAAAAGATAGTCGAACTATCAAAACAAACCAGATAGTCGATCTATCAACAGATAGTCGAACTACCAGCGCAGAACAGATAGTCGACCTATCAACAGATAGTCGAACCATCAGCGCAGAACAGATAGTCGAACTATCAACAGATAGTCGAACTATCAGCGCAGAACAGATAGTCGAACTATCAACCGATAGTCGAACTACCAGCGCAGAACAGATAGTCGAACTATCAACCGATAGTCGAACTACCAGCGCAGAACAGATAGTCGACCTATCAACCGATAGTCGAACTACCAGCGCAGAACAGATAGTCGAGCTATCAACAGATAGTCGAACTATCAGCGCAGACAAAGCGTCGACCAACTGATAGACGATCGTCGATCAGCCGATAGACGATAGTCGAACGGCGTTCGACTATAGTCGAACGAAAAACCTACTTAACCAAATTCTCAATTTGGAAAAGCGAGGACTCTACAGCTAGACTCCTAACCATTGACCATAGATATTTCTTGGGTCAAGGAGCACAAAGGAGAGGACTGAACTCAAATCAAACTAGGGTACCAACAGTCTCTGTCTTCCCGAGCTCGCGATTTTCCTTTTCTCTGCGACCATGGTCAAGACCAACCCTGATGCGGACGGTCGATCTAAGTGCGCCCAGCACTTTGTCGATCATTGCTTCTTTGAGGGGCACATTACAGAGGAGGAGCTCGCCGAGTTCACGGCGGCGTTTGTCCCCCCCGGCTTTCAGGCTCGCAGACCCGCCGAGCATGAGGCCATCAATTCTTTCCCGGAGGGTGAGCTTGCCTTCCCCATCTCGCACTTCGAGGTGGGACTGCGCCTCCCCCTCTGGCCGGAAATCCGCCAGATCCTGAAGTACTACGGCGCGGTGCCCGCGCAGCTGAACTCCAATGCCATTGCTATGATGGTGGCGTTCGCCTGCTTCCTCCGCCGGGAGCGAATTGAGTTCAACCTCGCGGTGTTCCGCAAGTTGTTCTCTTACAAGGCTACCCCCGACGGGGTCGCCTACTTCGGCGGGTCCTTCATCAAGGTTCGCGAGCTGGCGAACAAGAACCACAATTGGATGACCCGGCTCGTCTTCATCAAGGGCGAGCTCGGCAACATCCCCTTTCACCCCCTGCAGAAGAGCGAGGACATATACCGTCCTCCTTCCCTATCCGGTAGCGACGCCGACCTCCACAAGTTCTTCCTCCACAAGGACTTCGAGGTCGCCTTCCTCCGCCGCGGCCTTGACTCGCTTCAGCCCGTTCTCCCCGGCGAAGGTATACCTCGCTCAGCCCTCTCGCGAACTTCATCAAGGTAGATCTCATATAATTTTTCCCTCTCTCTTTTTTTTGACTAAGTCTTTCTCTGCAGGGGAACGGGTTCTGCCGGAGCATCCGCCGTTCGCCGACCCGGGGATATTCTCAGACCCTCTGGAGCTGGCCCGGGCGGCGGCACTGGCTTGTCGCGAGGAGCAACCGCGAGTCCAACCCCCCGGCAAGAAGCGCTTGGAGTCCGGGGGGTCGAGCTCGCGCCCCGATTCTTCGCTCCCCAAGAAGAAGAGGGCGAAGGTGGTCTCGCGCGGACGGCTGCACCTTCCCTCGTCGCCTGCCAAGTTCATGAGCTCGCCGGAGGCTCTGTCCGACGAGCCGCCCTTGAGTCCGCTGAAAGAAGCCTCCTCCCCCCGAAAGGGGAAGAAGAAGAGCGGGCCGTCCTCCGATTCTACCGGGGAGGACACCGTCCGCGAGCCCAGTCTGCCGAAGGATCACCCCAACTTCGGCAAGGGGTGCAAGAGCAAAGATGCGGCTGGCGAGCCCATCTTGAAGTGGGACGAGGGGGCTCACCGAGTTTCCGTCTCTACTCGCGCCCCCTCCTGGGGAGCTCGCCGGCCGCCCACCGCCCACGCCTTCGCTTTCGGCTTCGGCCTCTACAGCCGCGACAGCGCCGAGTCGTACAAGAAACTTACCCCCAGTCAGCTCGGCTACGAGGGGATGCAGGCCCACCTGCGGGCCTTCGAGCTCCATCACATGATGGTCCGCCGCGGCTTCCAGCTCAGCAACGCCCTGCTGACTGCCGAGCAGGAGCGCGACCTGGCGAAGGAGAGCGCGGTCGACGCGGAAAGGCGGTTCGGCCTCGTGGACGCTCTACTCGCGAAGTCTGTCGGCGGCCTGGTAATCACTGGATACCTCTATTTACCTTGCTTAAGATTATTCCTGCGCGTATTCTGAACTTTTAATCTTACAGGACGCCGAAGCCGCTAACGCGATGCGAGACGAGGTAGCTCAGTTGCGGGCTCAGCTCGCTGAGCGGGAAGCCCAGCTCGCCGAGCAAAAGACATATTCCCAGGAGCAGGAGGCTGTTGCCGCCCGGCTGGGGGCGGAGGTGGAGGAATTGAAAGAGAAGAATAAGGGGCTCCTGGGAGAGGTCCTTCGCCAAGCCGACGCTCTCCTTCCCCCGGACGCCAGCGAGCCGGCCTTCCCCTTCAAGAGGCCCCGGGTGTTTGGCGAGTCGGATGTCGCGGAGCGGCTGCGAGTCAACTCCGTCGAGGCTGCCGAGTGTCTTCTACAAGCCATGAGGGGGACGGGGATCCTGGCGGAAGGCTGCGAGGAGGTCACCGTCCGGGAGCTCCTGCCAACCCTGTTCCCGCCCAGCCCGCTCAGCGAGAAGGAAGATAGCTTTGACTCGCTCTTTGCTGGGGTGAGGGAGAAGGACGCTCGGCTTGGTGACGAGGAGGACCGCCACTCGAGGGGGGAGGGGGAGAGTTAACTTTTGTTTTCTTTTCCCTGTTTTTTTTTGTACCCTGCCGAGGCGGGCCTTGTAAACTTGTAATGATGAATCAAAGATATTTTTGCACAATTTTGCTATCTTCTTTTTGAGCTCACTTGCGATGTTGTTCCCGCGCGCTTGGTAGAGCGACCTCGCCTGTAGAATGCTTTGAGTTAGGACCAGCCCCCCGCGGTGCTCGCGGCGAATCCCTAGGACACGTGCTCGCGCCATATCCTACTCGCGCCTCACCTTTCCCCGCCATATCTCGCCTTAGTTTTTCGATAATTCCGACAAGTGAAAATACGCTTGGGTCAAGATGTTGCCGGCATCCGCTTTAGACATCAGGGCGTGTCGTTCGCCGAGTTAGCTGGAGCGAGGCTAGGCTCGCTGGAGAGAGCCGCTTTCCTTCCCCTGGGTCTGGGACAGGACCAGGGCTTCCTTAGTAGCGAGCTGGAGAAAGAGAGGGGGGGGGGATAGGGTATTCCGAGCTCGCCGTCTTGACTGGCGAGCTCGCACCCTGGTGTTTTCCTCGGGCCAACTCCCAGTCTCAACTCCAGGGTCGTAGCGATGCCCATCGAGACTCGGCCGTGCCAGCTAGGTGGGAGCCTAGCAGGGGAGTGACGAGACCTAACCCCAGAGCGAGAAGACTTAGAAACTTTTGCCTCTCCCGGGTGCTACCACCGGGCCAATCAGCTAGGTGAGAACCTGAGGGCGGGTGTTGAACATCCTCCGGGCTCAGCCCCAGGGTCATAGCGATGTCCATCGAGACTCGGCCGTGCCAGCTAGGTGGGAGCCTGGCAGGGGAGTGACGAGACCTAACCCCAGAGCGAGAAGACTTAGAAACTTTTGCCTCTCCCGGGTGCTACCACCGGGCCAATCAGCTAGGTGAGAGCCTGAGGGCGGGTGTTGAACATCCTCCGGGCTCAGCCCCAGGGTCATAGCGATGTCCATCGAGACTCGGCCGTGCCAGCTAGGTGGGAGCCTGGCAGGGGAGTGACGAGACCTAACCCCAGAGCGAGAAGACTTAGAAACTTTTGCCTCTCCCGGGTGCTACCACCGGGCCAATCAGCTAGGTGAGAGCCTGAGGGCGGGTGTTGAACATCCTCCGGGCTCAGCCCCAGGGTCATAGCGATGTCCATCGAGACTCGGCCGTGCCAGCTAGGTGGGAGCCTGGCAGGGGAGTGACGAGACCTAACCCCAGAGCGAGAAGACTTAGAAACTTTTGCCTCTCCCGGGTGCTACCACCGGGCCAATCAGCTAGGTGAGAGCCTGAGGGCGGGTGTTGAACATCCTCCGGGCTCAGCCCCAGGGTCATAGCGATGTCCATCGAGACTCGGCCATGCCAGCTAGGTGGGAGCCTGGCAGGGGAGTGACGAGACCTAACCCCAGAGCGAGAAGACTTAGAAACTTTTGCCTCTCCCGGGTGCTACCACCGGGCCAATCAGCTAGGTGAGAGCCTGAGGGCGGGTGTTGAACATCCTCCGGGCTCAGCCCCAGGGTCATAGCGATGTCCATCGAGACTCGGCCGTGCCAGCTAGGTGGGAGCCTAGCAGGGGAGTGACGAGACCTAACCCCAGAGCGAGAAGACTTAGAAACTTTTGCCTCTCCCGGGTGCTACCACCGGGCCAATCAGCTAGGTGAGAGCCTGAGGGCGGGTGTTGAACATCCTTCGGGCTCAGCCCCAGGGTCATAGCGATGTCCATCGAGACTCGGCCGTGCCAGCTAGGTGGGAGCCTGGCAGGGGAGTGACGAGACCTAACCCCAGAGCGAGAAGACTTAGAAACTTCAGCCCCTTGGGGGTTCAAGCTGAGAACCCCTTTACCCTCACTATTTTGACAGAGCATAAAATACGACAATGAGACTTGTTTTCATTCTTAAGGCCAAGATATTTACAATATTTTCAAGGGTAGAAACGTTTCAGATCGTCGCCACTCCAAGTGTGGCTGAGGGTGTCCCCTCTTACATCTTGGAGGCAATACCCCCCCGATTTCAAGGCCTCCTGCACAATGTAGGGGCCCTCCCAATTGGGGTGGAGTTTTCCCACGGCGGCCGATCTCCCTGCCGCGTCCACTTTCTTCAAGACAAGGTCCCCCTCCACGAACTGCTTGACACGGACGTGTTTGTCGAAATACTTGGCCATCCTCCGCTTGGCCTCTTCCTGCCTGACGACGGACAAGTCGTGTAGTTCTTCCACCATATCGAGGGAGAGTCGAAGCTCCTCCTCATTCTCTGACCTCCATTCTTCCCTTCCGGCTCCTGCCTCGACGACCCGGGGCGTCTGGACCTCAAATTCGATAGGTAGAACGGCCTCGCAGCCGTGAGAGAGTTTGAAAGGTGTCTCCCCTGTGGCCATATTGGGGGTGGTCCTCAAGGCCCAGAGGACTGATGGAAGCTGTTCCACCCAACTTCCCCTCAAATTTTCCACTTTCTTTTTTAAGAGGTTCACGATGATTTTGTTGGCCGCTTCCACCTGGCCGTTGCTCCTGGGGTGATGGACAGAAGCAAACCGAAGGTCAATCCCTAGCTGCTCGCAGAAACGAATGAACTCCGTGCTGGCGAACTGAGGTCCGTTGTCCGTGACGATAGCCTGTGGCAGCCCATGCCTACAGATGATCTCTTCCCAGATAAAGTTCCTGACTACCTGAGAGGTCACCTTGGCTAGAGCCTTCACCTCCATCCACTTAGAAAAATAATCAACCATGACCAGCAAAAACCTCCTCTGCCCGCTGGCCTGAGGGAAAGGTCCTACGAGGTCCAGCCCCCATATGGCGAAGGGCCATGGTGCCATGATGCTTCTTAACCTCTGAGCCGGCTGGAGCTGGAGCGGGGCATATAGTTGGCACTTATGACATTTTTTCGCGAATCCGGCTGCATCCTGACCGAGGGTGGGCCGGAAGTACCCTTGCCTGACGATTCTCCCTTCCAGGGTCCGACTCCCCGAATGACTTCCACATTCACCGGAATGGACTTCCTCCAAAATTTTGTGCACCTCTCTTTCGGCCACGCAACGGGCCAGCATCCCTGAGAGGGTCTTGCGGTACAACTGTCCTTCACGTAGGAGGTAGTATGTCGCCTTGTGCTTGAGCCCTCTTCGGTCCATTCCCTCCGGGTATTCTCCGGTGGACAAGAAGGTGACGAAGGGATCCATCCATGAGGGGTGCTGTTCTACTTCCATTAGCTCCCCCTCCTCGATGGAAGGTCGGAAGAGATCCGTAATGGTGCCTCCCATCCGGGGGCCGTGCTTTGCTAGCTGGTCGACTGGCTCGTTTTCCCCTCTTGGCACGTGCTTGATTGAGAAGGTCTGGAAGGTCCCAATGACTCCCCTTACCTTCATCAGATAGAGCTGCAGGGTGGGCTCCCTTGCCTCAAACTCCCCCTTGATCTGAGAAGCCACCACCATGGAGTCAGTGAAGACCTCCACGTCATGCACCCCCAAGTCTCTTGCTAGGCGCAGACCTGCGATTACAGCTTCGTATTCGGCTTGGTTGTTGGTGATAGGAAAGTGCACTACCACAGTCTGCTCGATCTTTATCCCTTGGGGGCTTTCTAAGATGACCCCAACCCCTAAAGAATGCTTCCCCGAGGCACCGTCCACCCTGACTTTCCAGGGGAGGGGGCGAGTGAGTCTCTCCTCCGCCACCTCGACCACATACTCTGCCAGGAAGTCAGCCATAGCTTGGGCCTTGATTGAGAGGCGAGGGACGAAGGAGATGTCGAACTCGCTCAGCTCCACTGACCACTTGGCCAACCTACCTGAATGCTCTACCCCCTTGAAGATGTTACGCAGGGGGTGGTCAGTCACTACTCGGATTGAATGTGCCTGGGAATAAGGCCGAAGCCTCCGGGCTGAGATGATTAAGGCGAAGGCCAGTTTTTCCAGGATGGGGTAACGGAGCTCGGCCCTCTTCAATATTCGACTCACATAATAGACGGGGAGTTGCCTCTTTCCTTCTTCCCGAACCAAAACCGAACTCAAGGCTTCAGCCCCGACCCCCAGATATAGGAATAAGTCTTCCCCCTCCTTGGGCCCTTGGAGCAGGGGGGCCTGAGTCAGCTGTTTCTTTAAGGCCTGGAATGCCTCCTCGCACTCCGAGGTCCATTCAAACTTTCGACCCCTTCTCAAAGTTTTGAAAAACGAGGAGCACCTCTCTCCGGCCCGGGAGAGGAATCTACTCAACCCTGCCAACCTCCCTGTCAGTTGCTGTACTTCCTTGGTATTCTGCGGCGACCTTAGTTCCAAGATTGCCCTCACCTTATCCGGATTAGGTTCTACCCCAGCGGGGGTGAGAAGATGCCCTAGGAACTTTCCCCGGCTTGCCCCGAAGACACACTTCAAGGGGTTCAGCCTCATCTTAAACTTGCGGAGAGTGGCGAAAGTCTCTTCCAAGTCCTGGATGTGGGAGTCGACATCCAAGCTCTTGACCATGAGATCATCCACATACACTTCGAGATTCCTCCCCTTCTGCTCTCGGAAGACCCTGTCCATCATTTTTTGATAGGTGGCCCCTGCATTCTTTAGCCCGAAGGGCATCATTTTGTAACAATAACATCCGTCCCCTGTGATGAACGAGACGTTTTTGACGTCAGGGGGGTGCATCCTGATTTGGTGATAACCTGAAAAAGCATCCAGAAAACTCATTACAGGGAAACCGACGGCTGAGTCAACCAGCGCGTCGATCCGAGGCAAAGGATAACAATCTTTCGGGCATGATTTATTAAGAAGAGAAAAGTCGATACACATCCTCCACCGGCCGTCTCCTTTTTTAACCATTACAACGTTGGAGACCCAGCCGGGGTATTGGATTTCAGATATGAAGCCAGCCTCGAGGAGCTTGGCGACTTCCTCTCTGATTGGCTCGGCGAGCTTGTCCGTGATGGATCTCTTTTTCTGTTGGATGGGGGGAGCCTCCGGGTCCAGGTTGAGGCGGTGGCAGGCCACGTCGGGGTCGATCCCTGGCATCTCCGCGGCGCTCCAGGCGAAGATGTCCACATTCCTCTGGATGCACTCCAGCATCCTGCCTTGAGCTTCCGGGGTCAGGCCTCTGCTGACGCGGACCTTCTCCATCCTGCCTCCAATGGTGAGGACCTCCATCTCCTCCACCTCTTCCGCCGCCTCCAGACGGGACTGTTCCTCCCATTCCTCGATACCCCCCCTTCCGGGGGCGAGGACCTCTTCCTCAGCTTCCTCGACGATCATGGCCTCGGCCGACCCCCGAGTCTCTTCCGCGGCCTCCTCCCGAGCGCGGCACTCCACCTCCATTTCTTTGTCAGCTTCCTGCTCCTCCTCCAACCTCTGCCCCATCTCCTCGGCCCCCTCCAGCCAAGAGATGGAGTTCACCGCCGAGACGTAGCACTCCCTTGCCTCCTTAGGGTCTCCTCGGACCCGGATCTGGACCCCCTCGACGTTGAGCTTTAGACACTGGTGGAAGGACGAGGGGACGCAGCGGAAGGCGCTGATGAGGGGTCTCCCGAAGATGGCACTATAACTGCTAGGGGCGTCCACGATAACAAACTTGCAGTTGCGCGACTGCCCCCCTAGAGTGACATGGAGTCCCACTCCTCCCTCGACTTCTTTCCTCTCCCCTGAAAAGCCGAACAGAGGCCCGTCCGAGGCTAACACCCTCCTGGCCTCTACCTTCATCGCATCGAACGCCTTCTTGAAGATGACGTTGACCGAACTCCCATTGTCCACAAGGATTCGGGAGACAGTGAAATCCTCGATGGCTGTCTGGATAACCAGCGCATCGCAGAAGGGGTCCTCGTGACCCGGCAAGTCCTCTCTGGAGAAGGTGATTTTCTCCTCCGGGGGAGGGGATTGGGATGTGGAGCCAACGCTCCTCCGGTACATAGTGTGGAGGCTTGACTTTCGGGAGGCCTCGATCCCGGCCCCCCCGTGGATCGCTCCGATCCTTCCCCGGGTGCCCACATCAACCCGGTCTTCACACCGATCCCCCTCCTCCCGAGGCCGGATCTCCTCTATCCGAACTTCCTGATGGTCTTGTTGTTGCTGTTCCCTTCTCCCTCTCATCTCGAGGAACTCCGGGCACGTGGATGTGAGGTGCCCCTCTTCCTGATGAAAGTCACAGTAGGGCAGGTCCACCCTGACCTCCCTCCTTCTCCTCGGCTGTCCTCTCCTCCTCCCCTCATGGCAATTGCCATTGCCTCCTCCTAGTCGGGGAGAGGGGGTCTCTGACCCTGCCTACCCCCCTGGGGGTTGTACTGCCCTCGGCCACCCTGGCAGTTATCTCCTCCCTGATAACCCCTTCGTGGTGCCTGATCTTGCCACTCGGGCCTCCATCCCAAACGGTGGGTCTGCTCCGGACGCACCCACCTGGGTTGCGGCTGCTGTTGCGGCTGCTCCCTTTGCCGAGGTTCAGCCCTCCTATCCTCCTGAATTCGGCCACCCCTTGGCCTTTCCTCTTCCACGGCCCACTTGGCCAACCTTCGCGCGAACTCTGGATGTGCTGCCTCCATTTCGGCCTCCCTGGCCGCCCTCTCCAGAAGTGCCTCAAAAGACACTGGAGGTGACCTCTTCAGTTCCATTGCGAAGAACCCGGACTGGAGACCCAGGGTGAAGGCCACCATCATGGTGTGCCCTGGCATCTCCTGAACTTGGGACAGTTCCTCTTGGAACCTATCCAGGTAGCTCCCCAGGGTCTCTCCCACCCTCTGCTTGATGCGGAACAAAGACTCCGCCTCCCTCTTCCTCTTCTTAGAAGTGGTGAATCTCAGCATGAAACCCCGTCGTAGATCCTCAAAGCAGTAGATGGACCCGGTCGGGAGCTGGTGGAACCACTCTCTCGCCTTTTCCCTGAGGGTGATGGCGAAGAGTCGGCACTTGAAGCCGTCTGACATCTGTCGAATGGAGACCATGTCCTCGAACCACTGGATGTGGTGGACCGGGTCTCCTCTCCCGGAGTAGTAAGTCATCTCCGGCTCGCGAAACCCCTCGGGAACGGGGGCTGAAGAAACGAACTCGCTGAAGGGGCTCCCCCCTCAGCCGGGCGAGTCGGGAACTCCCTCCCTGCGGTCTCGCTGAAGTGGTACTCGGCGGCCGAGCCGGGGAACAGAACTCGCCCCTGGAACTCGCGCTCGCCCCTCTCGGCGGGCTCCTTCCCTGGTCGCCTGAGCGGTGCGTCGTCGCCGAGTGCGGGAACGGCGACCACCGGGACAGCCGGTGTCGCACTCTCAGCTCGCATGCCGAGGGCGGTCCTGACGAGCCCGAGGATCTCCTCCCTGAGCTCCGCCGGCATGCTCGCCGCTGGGGGTGGGGGAGGGGGTGGCGAGTTGCCCCTGCCTGATCCTTGTCCTTCATCTCCAGTCATCGAGCCTGCAGAAGGTTTTCTCTGCTGACCACTTTCCACGCTCACCGCACCAAAATGTTGAAACCGGAAAACCGGTCTCTCGTGGAGTTCGACCCTTGGGGGAGGGGTGGCCGCGCACCTACTTCACTCCTGCAAGAAAACGACAAAGAAAAGAAGAAACAAGGACTAGACCAAGGGCCCGGCGTGGAGGTCCCGCCACACACCCGGAAGATCTTAGAGCGCTTCCCCTCCTTAGCCAAATGCCGGGCTAAGGTACCTCAGAAAGCGCTAGTAGGCCGGAGAATTAATAAGCGTGCCTTCTGAGGTACCCCTTGGGTCCTATTTATAGGAAAAGATGGTCTGCCAATATACAACCTTCACTGTTTTTGAGGACTACAGGCAAATCAAAAGGGGCCACATAGTAAAAGTATGCCATGGCCAAGATGCGAGCTGGACCTAAAGGGGCACTCGCTCGGCTGGAGGCCTGACTCGCCTCGCCTTGGGCCTAGGCGGGCAGGTACTCGGCAGACTTGTGCTCGAATACCGCTGAGCTCGGCTTGACTATTGCCGAGCTCGGGCTCGGCACGACGATCGCCGAGCTCGGACTCGGCACGGAGATCGTCGAGCTTGGCTCGACTATCGTCGAGCCCTGTCTCCGCATCCGAGCTCGGTCTCGGCATGCCGGGCTTCGTTCGGCCATCGCCGAGCTCAGCTCGACTATTGCCGAGCTCGGGCTCGGCAAGCTTGGTCCAAGTGGGTCTGAACCGGCTGGTTTAACCCCGGTTCGGCCCCTGTCGAACACTCGCGGGATACGGGGTTGTACACCTCTCTCACCGACAAACCCAGCTCGTACCTTCCAGCTCGGATCGCTCCTGCCACAAAAAGAAAAGGAAGAACTGACAGCCTACCTCCGAAACAACAAAGATATCTTCGCCTGGGCCCCTGAAGATATGCCTGACATAGATCCTCACGTCATCCAACACTCTCTCAACACCAACCCTGCATGCAAACCTTTCATCCAAAAGAAGAGAAACTTTGCTCCTGAAAGTCTCCAAGCAATCAGAGAAGAAGTAGAGAAGCTCCTCAACGCCTATTTCATCCGAGAAGTAAATTACCCAACCTGGGTAGCTAATGTCATCTTAGTGAAGAAGTCTTTAGGAAAATGGAGGATGTATGTGGACTACACCAACCTCAATCAAACGTACCCTAAGGATAGCTTCCCGCTCCCCAGAATTGATCAGTTAATTGATTCAACCGTCGGACACCAACTCCTCAGCTTCATGGATGCTTACTACGAGTACAATAAGATTCAAATGAATCCAGCAGACGAAGGGCATACGGCCTTCCGAACAGATAAAGGGATATACTGCTACAAAGTTATGCCCTTTGGACTCAAGAATGCAGGGGCCACCTACCAACGACTCATGAACAAAGTTTTTAAAGACCTTATCGGCAAAACAATGGAGGTGTGCGTGGATGACATGCTGGTAAAGAGTGTTCGTCGAGAGAACCACGTGGAAGACCTCGAGAAATGTTTCAAGATACTCCGAAAGTATGGCATGAGGCTTAACCCCACCAAGTGTGTGTTCGGGGTTACGTCTGGAAAATTCTTAGGATTCATGGTAACCCAGCGAGGGATAGAGGCCAACCCTGAGAAGATTAAAGCTTTGGAAGACATGTCACCGCCCTGATCTCTTAAGGAAGTACAAAGGATGAATGAGAGAATCACAACACTCTCTCGGTTCTTGTCACAGACCGGGGATTAATATCTCCCCTTCTTCAAGATTCTCGGAGGAGCTAGACTACCGGTTTCCAGTGGACAGACGAATATCAGTCAGCCTTCCAGTCACTCAAGAAGTACCTGGCTTCCCCTCTGCTACTATCAAAGCCATCCCCGGGAGAAACTCTTTTTCTGTATCTCACTATCACACCAGCCGCATTAAGCTCAGTATTGGTGAAAGACGAAGGAGGGGTTCAGCGCCCCATCTATTACCTTAGCAAGATCCTCTCTGATGTTGAAACCCGGTATTCGATCTCAGACAAGACAACCTTTGCACTCGTTTTCTCAGCAAGGAAGCTTCGTCCTTACTTCCAGGCCCACACCATCAAAGTATTGATAGAACTACCTCTCCGTGTTATTCTTCAAAAGCCCGAGGCTTCCGACCGATTGGTCAAATGAGCAGTCGAGTTAGGCGAATTTGACATCCACTTCCTGCCGCGTCCCGTCATTAAGTCGCAAATTTTGGCGGATTTTGTTATTGAAAATACCTTGCCAGCAGAGCCGGAAGTTGTATCAGTAGAGCCTGGTCAAAGATGGACTATGTACGTTGACGGAGCATCCGGCATTAAAGGTGTCGGAGTCGGGCTACTCCTCATAAGCCCGAAACTTGTCACTTTGGGGTACGGGCTCCGGTTGAAGTTCTCGACCACCAACAACATAGCAGAGTATGAGACCTTAATTGCAGGACTCAGGCTTACCATTGACGGTTGTACCACCAAGCTAACAATCTACTCTGATTCCCAACTCGTCGTATCCCAGGTAGAAGGGGATTATGAAGCCAAAAGTGAGCATCTTATTCAGTACCTCCAACTGGTAAAGTCTCTCCTACTGTAGATACCGTAAGTTCAAATTCTCCATATCCCTAGGGAACAGAACAACCAAGCAGATGCCCTGTCAAATCTAGCTACGTCTCACACTCGCTATCAGTCAAGAAGGCGCAGAGTTGAAGAAATTTCCCTTCCTAGTATCCAAGAACCTTGGGAGATAGCAGAGATTGAAGATTCAAAAGAATCGTGGATCACGCCATTGATCAACTACTTGAAGAACAAGCAACTTCCGGATGATCCGAAGGAAGCCCGTCGATTAAGGATGAGGGCAGCTACGTTTGCATTGATCAATGAAGAACTTCACAAGCTACTTTTGCAGGACTCTACCTGAAATGCTTAGCAGAAACTGACGCTGAGTATACCCTCCGCGAAGTCCATGGAGGGGTCTACGGAGAACACTTGGGCGGGAAGGCCTTGGCTCGTAAAATTATGCATCAGGGCTTCTACTGGCCTACCATGAAGAAGGAAGTGACAGATTTCGTACAAAAGTGCAAAAACTGCCAACTGCATGCCAATGTTCCCAAGCAACCTCCCGTTACCCTCACCACACTATAAGGAGCTTGGTCATTCGCACAGTGGGGAATTGACCTTCTCGGCCCTTTACCCCAAGCTTCGGGATAGAGGAAGTTCATCATCATGGCCATCGACTACTTCACCAAGTGGGTATAAGCAGAACCTCTCGCCAAGATCACAGAGGAAAACACAAACCAATTCATTTGGAAGAACATCGTCTGCTGCTTTGGCATACCTGCAATTATCATCACTGACAACGACACTCAATTCTCTAGAAAATCCTTCACCAAGCTATGCGAAGACTTGAAGATCGAGCTACGACACACGGCTGTATCACATCCTCAATCTAATGGGCAGATCGAAGTGACCAACCGAACCATCCTGAAGGGCTAAGGCGCGTCTCCAAGACGCAGGGGGGCAGTGGGTCGACGCACTCCCCAACGTATTATGGGCATATTGAACGACAGAAAGAACCCCCATCGAAGAAATACCATACAATCTCTGCTACGAAATGGAGGCAATCATCCCGGTCGACATCGGCCTTCCAAGCCCCCGGATTTCCCATTTCAATCTCCAGACAAATGACGACGCTCTCAGGGATAATTTAGATCTGATCTCCGAGGTCTGCGAAGAAGCCGCTCTCCGCGCTGCAGCTTACCAGGTACCCCCGCTATTACAATCACAAAGTGAAATCTCGTCCGATCAATGTAGGAGACTTGGTCCTTCGCACTTTGGAAGCGGCTGGGAAAGGAACATACGGCGACAAGTTATCTCCGACCTGGGAAGGTCCCTTCGTCGTCACAGCAATGGTGAAGCCAGGAACGTACAAGCTATGGAACGCTAATGGAAAGACTTTCCCTCAAAACTGGAACGCGCAGAATTTGCAACGATTTTATTAATGATTTCCCGTTTTATAATTATCTAATTGTGTATGTTTTGTTTAAGACTATGATGTGTGTTAGCCGCGGGCCAGATCCCGCACACGTTATCTTCATACGAGTATTGAATTATGTTGCTGCAAATTTCGCATACACAGACAGGAAAGTCGACACCCATAGTACCGTGGGGGCCTGCCCCCCTCACAAAGAAGCCGCAAGCATCCCTCGCGCAAACTATCGCGCAGCACCGTGGGGGCCTGCCCCCCTCATGAAGAAGCCACGGGCATCCCTCACGCAAACTAAGCCACGAGCAACCCTCGCGCAACACCGTGGGGGCCTATCTCCCTCACGAAGAAGCTGTGAGCATCCCTCATGCAAACTAAGCCGCGAGCAACCCTCGTGCAACACCGTGGGGGTCTGCCCCCTCACAAAGAAGTTGCGAGCATCCATCGTGCAAACTAAGCCACGAGCAACCCTCGCGCAACACCGTGGGAGCCTGCCCCCCTCACGAAGAAGCCGCGAGCATCCCTCGCGCAAACTAAACCATGAGCAACCCTCGCGCAACACCAGGATCATCCCTCGCATTTAAACACCCAAGTCACTCCCGCGGCGTAGCCTGTTGCCCGCATGGAGTCATAGTCTCTCTCTCCCCAAGCTGTAACGGGAGCGGCCTGTCGCCCCGATTCCCCAAACACATTGCAATCAACAGAAGCTAGTGGAATTTGACCGGCACAGACCCGGTCACGTTGTTTTTTACCCATTTAAGGGATTTTTCCACGTCATCACACCTTGCGTCAACTTCGCATTTTCATTGACTGTGCGCGCGCTCGACCGCTCCGTGAGCTAAGGCGGTCTAAGAACAATCGGCCCGACCAGGGCATCGAGTTAGTCAGCAACAAAGTCGTAAAACTCTCATCTACTTTCTTTTAGGCGGCACACCAATAATGCCCAATGATTTGTTAGGTGGCATGACATGATAATTACTTCACTGTTTTTAACACTGAGTTTGGTTAAATGGCTAATTAGGAACCTAGTATTTTGGGTATTGATTCTCATGTAGTACTGTGGAGCAATGTTAGTAAATATCAACGCAATGTGTAACATAACTTATAAAACTTTGATAGTGCACTTACATCATAGTCCGATGAAACATAAAGAAAACTCTTTATATTTCTCTTTGATAGTTTGATTTTGGTACTAAGTGTCAATGCATACGCATTTAATTAAAGTGTATTGTTCAGCTAACGACCTTCAAGTAAGTCATCCATTCTTTCTTGCGTCATCAAGATATTTCCAGTATTGAAAACAGTGGTGCTACTGAAAATAGTAAACCAAAAAAGTAATTATGACACATGGATTTATTAAAATATATAAATTATATACAAGAGCCGTATTACCTTTCTGAGAATTTTTCCAACATATCATCTATAATCTTACGCTCAGCAGCCGATATGTATGGTCTGCCGGGGTAACTATCCTCCTCTTTTACCTTACATTTGCCTTTTAAAGGGCTATCTGTTACTTTCTGCTTTCTAGAAACTCTAGTTTTTGCATTTCTAATTAGACTACTAATAATAATATTATCCGCGTTATCCGGTTTTATTTTCACTATAGAAAGACATGGCTTTTGAGGAGAATCGGGCTTTGGAGGCGGCGGAGATGTGGGACGTCCTATTTGTTGCTGCGGTTGTGGTCGACCATAAGAACTGGCTTCCAATCTTACAAACAATGAATCACAATAATCTTTTAATAACTCCACCCCCTTCTAGACTTCCGTTTTAATAAATGATTGTAGACGGACCTCTATTCCTCGCCACCCGTCGTCAAATAATGATTCTTCAGCTCTCCTTCTCTTCTGATTCTTTACCTTCTTGTTCGTCACTTCTTTCCTACTTTTTCTCAACAACTTCTTCTGTTTTTAGCAGCAATTTGTTGTTCTTCAGTACTGACAACATAACCATCTATCTCAGCTTTTAACTCAAAATCAAATTCATTCTTTTTTGTATCCTTCCTCTTCTTCTTCACATGTTCAAAGTCAGAATCGTCCTCTTCCTCTTCTTGAGCGATTAAACATTCATCAGTCTTCAAAATGTTCAAAAACTTTGGTTTTATCTACAGTACAACCAAACAAAAATATTTCCAAAAAACTGTAATAAATCTCATTACATTTACACATATTTAAGCCTTACTGACATTATGTCGTCCGCAATTGAGTAAGTAAATTGAAGCAAAACTGAGTCCGATAAATTTTCTTCGCTGACCACCTACAAACTTTTGGTCTTGCTATTTCATGAACAACCACTTGCATGTTAGTGTGTTCGTATAGCCAAACCTACAACCAAAAATGTTATGAATACAAAATGAATAATATAGAAAGTACGCGTTGTAATTTACGCTCCTTATCAATAATATAGTTGCACAATCCTGTAGGTATCCCAAATTTACACCAATTTTTTCTACTATACTAGCTTGACTTAAAACATCAACTTGTGATAGAAAAAAACGATGTATTGCCTTCGGCCAGTTGTACTTTACGAAAGTTGATAAACCATTTATTTTGTGCAAGGAGGCCGAGATTTTCATCCCTTTCAATGGAAAGAAGAAAACATTGACCAAATATCTGATAAGGTTATCCAGTCTCCTGCTCTCCAACGTCGGAGACCAAACTTCAACACTATGATCATTAATTTCCTCAATCAAATCTTTATGCGTTAAATCAATGAAGAGCAGTTTAACAAATATAAAGTCAATTCCACGGTTTGGTAGACCCAAAATCAAGGTCAACTCATTAACGGTCAATTTCAAGTAGTTATTTTCTATCAAAAAAATCATATTTATCTCTATTGAAAGTTCTTACAAGAACATAAAGTTATGAAATATTTTGAGGTAAACCAGATATCTCAAACAATGGAAGAACACCGACTTCCCTCAAAATCCGCTTAGATTCCTCCTCCAAAATATCTAATGAAGAACGTGCATTCATTTTGAAAGTTGGCACAACATATCTAGAGTTTAGATAGTTTTTGTAAGGCACTACAACAAAAGTTGTGAATTAGCATATATATGTACAAATACATCACATATAATTTGTAATTAATCTTACTTGTCGTTTTGGACAAAAGTAAACTTATAAATTGGGTAGACTTTGCTTGAGATCACATATTGAGAAGATGTATTACAAGAATATAAACATAAGAATCAGAAAACCATAAAAAATAAATCATTTACAACTGGATTTACGAGTTGAAAAGAAAAAAATAGTAGTTAAACTTACAACTATAATTAGATTTTAAATTTGAACCATAAAGAATTCAGAAGTTACAACTTGAATTCGAAAAAAGGTATAAAAAATAATTTGATCTTACAAAATGAACTGCAATTATATAAAAAACCGAAATCATGGTTGAACTTACAACTGCAACTAACTCAAATAAAATATTTACAGTTGTAAGTTCTAGTTGTAATTTCAGGTTATAAACAAAATGTGATAATATCTTCAGTATAATATGACTGGAACTTACAACTGTAATTATATAGCTGCAAAACTAAGCTTTAAGTATTATCTGTTAGTACAAGACTGGAACTGGAAACAATGGAGGACTTACAACTGGAAGCATGAAACATTCTAAAAAAAATTAGTTCTCGCCACCCAGACTCTTACTAGGTAGATGGGTCGAATGTGCCTCGGGAAGAGCAAGTCCCACCCCCGAGAGGATCTCCTCACCCAAGCTCTCACTAGCTGGATGGGTCGAATGTGTCTCGGGGAGAGCAAGTCCCAACCCCGAGAGGATCTCCTCACCCAGTCTCCTACTAGCTTAATGGGTCGAATGTGCCTCGGGGAGAGCAAGTCCCAATCCCGAGAGGATCTCCCCACACAGGCTCTCATTAGCTGGATGAGTCGAATGTGTCTCAGGGAGAGCAAGTCCCACCCCCCGAGAGGATCTCCCCACCCAGACTCTCACTAGCTGGATGGGTTGAATGTGCCTCGGGGAGAGCAAGTTCCACCCCCGAGAGGATCTCCCCACCCAGTCTCTCACTAGCTGGATGAGTCGAATGTGCCTCGGGGAGAGCAAGTCCCACCCCCGAGAGGATCTCCTCGCCCAGGCTCTCACTAGCTGGATGGGTCGAATGTGTCTCGGGGAGAGCAAGTCCCACCCCCGAGAGGATCTCCTCACCCAAACTCTCACTAGTTGGATGGGTCGAATGTGCCTCTGGGAGAGTAAGTCTCAACCCCTGAGAGGATCTCCTCACCCAGGCTCTCACTAGCTGGATGGATCGAATGTGCCTTGGGGAGAGTAAGTCCCACCCCCGAGAGGATCTCCTCACCCATGCTCTCACTAGCTGGATGGGTCGAATGTGTCTCGAGGAGAGCAAGTCCCAACCCCGAGAGGATCTCCCCACCCAGGCTCTCACTAGCTAGATGGGTCGAATGCGCCTCGGTGGGGAGAAAGTTCCAACCCGGAGGGGATCTCTCCCCCATGCTCCCATTAGCTGGCAGGGCAGGTTGACCCCTCATGGAGGTTAAGTGAATTCTACCCGGAAGGGATCTCGCCACCCAGGCTCTCATTAACTGGCATGACAGGTTGACCCCTCTGAGAGGCCAAGTATTTTCGGCACCAAGAGCGCTACACTCGGCGAATATGTTGGGTTGGATGTTTCTTTCCGAGCGTGGAACTCGCTCGAAAAGAGCGGGGATTGTGTACAATCCCGTATCCGCGGAATGGGGCCCCCAAGCAAGGCGTAAGACTTGCTACACATTTTTAAGCTTTTAGAGGGTTTTGTACTCCTATAGGACAATTTATTGTTGATCTGCATAATATACTAGTAGTGGGAGGAAAAATTTGCCTAGCTTGCTAGTGCCTAGAGTACTCGCCCGACCGGAGTACTCGCTCGACCGGAGTACTCGCCCGGCCGGAGTACTCGCCCGGCCGGAGTACTCGCCCGGCTCAAGGGTCTACTATTTTGCCTCTGGTGGGCTACGAATAACTGTTCAAAACAGCGGAGTTTGGCTATTAGCAGACCAGCCCAGGGTGTTTTAAGTAATTTCAGAGCAGCGGCGGCTGGCTATTTACATGTTGTTTTCAAAAATCTATAAATAGACCCTTAGGGGTGCCTTGGAGAGGATCCATTTTCATCCTCTTCCTTCATCTTCTAAGGCACCTAGCTCAGCATTAGCTAGGGAGGGGGAGATCTCAAAAGTCTTCCGGGTGTGAGGTGATACCTCCATGCTAGAGTCAAAGGTCATTTTCCAAATTCAAGTCTCCCGCCAAGGGACGGCTTGGGAGAAGTAGGTGTGAGCAGCACCCTAGGTCCGAACTCTAGGTGGAGCCGAATCTCAGTTTCAATAATATAGATAATTCATTAACCTTAGAACTGTAAAACACAGACATGAAACTGTAATTATTTCATGACATATTGTACAGAAGATATTATCACATTTTGTTTATAACCTAAACTTACAACTGGAACTTACAACTGTAATTATACAGTGGCAAAACTAAGATTTAAGTCCTATCTGTTAGTACAAGAATAAAACTGGAAACAATGGAAGACTTACAATTGGAAGCATGAAACAGTATACAAAAACCGTATGACTGAAAAATATAGATAATCTATTAACCTTAGGACTGAAAAAAAACTGCAATGAAACTGTAATTATTTCATGACACACATTATACAGAAGATATTATCATATTTTGTTTATAACCTCAGCTTACAACTGAAATTTACAACTCTAATTATACAACTGCAAAACTAAGCCTTAACCTAACTGTTACTACAAGACTGGAACTAAAAAAAATGAAGGACTTACAACTGGAAGCGTCAAAAAGAATAAGAAAATTTAGGACTCAAATATATAGATAATACATTAACCTTAGAACTGTAAAACATGGGCATAACAGACTATGTTTTGCTAGACCGGAAAAGTGCCAAACTAAAAATAAGGAAAAAAATACCTAAACGCGAGGTTGGTTTCATTGATTTCGGAGGAGAAAGCTTGAACCTCGAATGAAGATGGAGCAACGGGAATTAAGGTTGCAACGATTACTATCGCCATGAAAAGCAACGATTGGTTTTCCGACGATAAATAAATCGAGTACGTTTTCGGGTGGGGGGGGGGGGGGCGGGGGGGGAGAAGCGAAGCGTACCAAAAGGCCGCAATGGTCGCAAGATTGGAGAAGTTCTTGTCGGAGAAGAATGCTTGAACCTCGGATGAAGATGGATCAACAGGAATTAAGGATGGGAAACGACGATTGATTTTCCGGCGAAGCGTTTTAGGAGAGGACGAAACGTTCGTCGAAAGCGTGAAAATTTTGTTCCGCCCAAAGCTACAGAAGAAGCGCAAAAAAATATTAGAGGTCCAATTTATTTACGGACCATCAGATGGAACGCTGAGCGTATATAAAATTTTCTCGTGTGTTGTTTGATCCATCTCGCGTGTTGGATTGATTGAAATCCAACGTGCGAGAATTTCCGTTTTTTTCAATATTTTTATTATTTTTACTATTCATTTTTTTCCCTTTTAGCATCTAGATTTATCTCGCCACAGGATTGGCATGATTAATCGTTCTCGCGCGTTGGATCGAACTCCACCCTCGAGTTGTCCGTACGAACTCCAGGGGATCCGGATCCGGCAGATTTAGCTTTGCGCGGGTTACAGAGAAGTGCGCCCTGAATATAAAGTTATAAACTACTTTTGGTGGGGTCACGCCGTCGCGGTATCTGCAATATTCTAATATTACAGTTTACACCCTCTCTTATGATTTTCTCATTTTCTAGGGCTTTTAAATTGAGGGTATTTTGGTCCAATTTCTGATAACTCATTCTCCTTGGATATTCAATCGGTCCAGAAAATTGCTATCCATAGTTTTTTACGAGCAACTTACCCCACTCACCCAGTTCTCCCCCTCCCCTGCCGGCAACCCTGAGGATCACCTCCATTTTCTCTGAGTATGCAGATTTCACCGACATTTTTGCTGACGACCTCTAGGACGGCCTCCATTATTGATCCAGTTCGTTGATTTTCAAGCAACGTCAAGCTTTCTAGTATTTGCCGATCTCGCTGAGAGGTCCTGATATCTTCTTCCAGTCATCTGCATTTCAGTCCTCCACGTCTCTATTTCTAGCCCAACTCTCTATTTTCAGTCCCGATCTATATTTTTGTAGTATTCTACGTATTATTTTTAGTCCATGTATGGGATCAAATGATTGCGTTTTTTTTTCTTGTGTGCAAATGAATATAATTTTCAATTTAATATTGGGATGTATTACGGTAGTGTTTCTGATTTTAGGGATGTAGTGAGAATGTACGACAAGGGAAACCAATATAATTTTTCACAAACTGCAGCGACAAAATTCAAGCAACTTGCTGAGAATGATTGAGTTTTATTAGTCCTTTCATATCTAAGAATGATAAAACATTCTAGGTGAAGACAATTAAAGAAGAGCATTCTTGTTGAAGGATTCCAAGTTTCAAACAACTCTTAATTTCTTTCAACTAAATATGAGCCACATATTATGAGCAATCCAAAATGACCAAAAATTGAACAATATGCATTTAAGATTATTGTGATGAAATTTATAGGACTAATCCACGCACCACTGCAAAAATTAAATGTAAGCACGATTTATCATCTCAAACTTTCATTTTCAAAAGACTTTACATAGGTTGGGCGCGTTGAAGAAAGGTTTTATGAGTAGATGTAAACCTATAATAAGTTTGAATGATACTCACTTGAAGACACAAACAGGTGGCATTTTGTTATTTGCAGTTAGCATCGATAGTAATAATAATATGCATCTTATTGCTTATGCTTATGTTTTTACTGAAAATACAAAAAAAACTTGAAAGTGATTTGTTTGTATTTTTATTGAAGATTTGTGTATTGAAAATAATAATTTGTGAACTATCATTTTGAATAAGCAGAAAAGTTTTATTATGAAGCACTGCATTCACAACAATAATTGTTGATTGTAACGTTGAAATGGAGCAATTGAAGATTTGTGATGAGAAAACTTATGATTAGGTAAAAGAAAAACATGAAAAACAATGGACGAGATCTCATTTCAGTACTTGACCAAAATGTGATATATTGTTTCATAATTATTGTGAGACTTCAACAAAGTTATTTTAAGGGCTAGAGATAGCTTCATAATAATAATGTTGGAAAGAATTAAAATAATTCTAATGAAGAGGAGAAGGTACTCAAATGCAATGAAAAAACATGCCCTTTCATCCAAAAAAAGTATGGAAAACAATAGAAAAATGCACATCATGACTACATTTTGCGATGGAATTGCCGTTATAAATTTGAAGTTCAAGAGTATGTGGGAGATAAATGAGCATTTGACTGAAGTTCCATTAGTTGTAGTTACAAACGATAAGATCTTATTGGTATTCCATGCGTGCATGCCACTGCATGTATCTTCTATCGAAGGGAACATGTTGAAGACATACTTCATTGGTATTTATTAAATCCTATAATTCTCAAAAGGTGTGGTCATTAGCCAACATGAATCCATGCAATTGTTTCGTGCCCTACTATTCAGAGGAAGCCTGAAAGGTTGTCGCAGCATGTAAGACGAAAGAAGGAAGAGGGGCTAGAGGCGCAAAAATATGACATAAATAGACATGATTTGAAATACTCGTGTTCAAACTATGAGATGAGAGGTCATAACAAAACAAATTGTGGAGAAACTAGTACATCTTTGCTTCCATCATCAATTAAGAAATACAAAAATTTGATTAGCAAAAAAATCAATATATATAATTTGGTAATGTTTTAAATATTTAATTTAATTTTCACTCAAAATGTACTTTATGTCGATGCGTAGAACAGACTGAGGTTTGAAGTAGATATGGTAGTCAATTAAGGTTTATTTCCTAAAGTTAATCAATATATTATCATTTATTTTTGGTATTTAGTTAACATATTTCTTTCTAAAAATTTTATTTAAACATGTAGGGACTATGTTAGATTTTAGTGCTAAAAATAAATTTTGTGTTATGGCGGAATTTTGTATTCTGCTAATGAACAAATTTTGTAATATGATGGAGCATGCTTGGAAACAATGTTTTTTATTACTATATTAGAAAAGTTTATATTTTAGATGATTTATTATGTTATTTTTCATGTTTAATTTGATGGTGGATCCCGTTTGTTCCGTAAAATTCTCTGAGATTTAATACAAGTGATTTTTTAATGTTAATTTAAATCTGGATCATGCTGTTTTTGTAAAATTCTCATAATTTAACTGTGCAGCTTGCCAAAAAACCTGCACTCATAAATAGATAACTTTTTTCGGTTTTAGAGGTCTTATAGAATTTATAATGGCAGACCTTAAGAACAGTTTTTTGTGGGAAGAATTCCTGCCGATTTTTAAATTTAGGGGCGTGAGCTTGGATTCAATCGATTCGGGTGGCTCTTTAATTCATGTGTCCATAGAAGTCACTCGTGAGCTTGGATTCAATCGATTCGGGTTGCTCTTCAATTCATTTGTCCTTCAAAGTCACTTGATTCGAGGAGCAACTCGCTTCGAATTCTATTTTAGTGGCTGCAGTGGCTTCGATTCTGAGATCGCTCGACGATGATCCCCCCAAAAAGAGCTCCTTGGAACCCCATATCGGTACGAGCATCGGATGATGAACTGTTGGAGCTCAAACTTCAATTTGACGAAAAATGGCGCAAACGATTCACACGAAAATATAGACCGGTATATTTGCTTCGCAACTGAGATCTAAAATTGCCATTCTGTGCCCAATGGGAGCACCATCTGCTGCCTTTTCATGGCGCCGTGCGCATCGAATTCTTTTATGGTACAGAAAGGAAGGCCATTAACAGACCTGGGTTGCAATCCATAGTTCATTTCTACAGCTGCAAGCTTCAGGTGCAGGTGTACAGTGGCGGATCCAGGGGGGCCGGGCCCCCCCTTGAATTTTGAAATAATTAAACTCTATCCTATCTCCCTCCCGATCAGATTAGCGCAGCCCGATGGCCGACTGTCTTCTCGCAATCTCGCCCCTCTCTCTCTCTCTCTATCTCTCGATCCCGACTACCAGCAGGCAACAGCCCGACGGCCGACTCCCGAGTCCCAATGGCCGACTCCCGAGTCCCAACGGCCGACTCCCACCGACCATCGTTCATCAGCTTTCTGCTTCGTCTAAGTATGACTTTAGATCCAAGTGATGAATATAAATATTTTAATATTGAAGATATATGCGTTATTGCAAAGATTTTTTACCCTCAAAATTTCAGTGAGCAAGATATTTACGTGTTGAATACTCAGCTGCAGCATTATTAGTTAGACGTTCTTTCTCATTCAGATTTAAAGAACTTATCAACAATTTCTAAACTTTGTGAGAAATTGGCCGAAACGAAGAAATCAAATACCTATTATGTTGTTGACAAGCTAATTCGGCTAATTTTGACACTTCCGGTCTCAACAGCGACTACAAAACAGTCATTTTCTGCTATGAAGATTATTAAAACAACACTGCGCAACAAAATGGAGGATGAATTTCTGGCAAATTGTATGACTCTCTACATAGAACGAGAAATATCAGAGAAGATCGAGAAAGATGTGATCATTGATGAATTCTATGAGTTGAAAAAACGTCGTGCACAACTAAAATAAGGTAACATCCATATTGTAATATTTCTTTTATTATTAATGCTAAAATTTCAAATTAGAAATTTTTTTGCTTATTATATTTTGATTCATAATTTTTTTATGCCCCTCCCCCCTTACTTCGAATCCTGGATCCGCCCCTACAAGTGTAGAAAGGCTCACGAAACAGATCGTGGAAGCCGTCACCGAGGAAGGATGAAGAGAATGGATAGAATCTTTGAGTTCAAAGATGTGTTCAATTTCAGAGGGTCTGGCTGATGCTCATGAAAAATAGTTGATAGGAAATAGAGTTTGAGAGAAGTGATGCTACTCAAAATATAATTTTGTTAAAAAATAGTTTGAGTTAAATGAAAATAGCATATCTATCCATGGAGTTTTTAAAAAAGGGCGTTTATATTGGCAGCCCGTATATCGATATTGGCAGCCCAAAAATTAATGAAAAACACACGTAATATGACCGCTAATAGCAGCCCAAAATACGGGTTTCGCGATTTTTGAAAATAGGCATACTATATGACATTTTCAGAAAAAGTGTTCAACATAAAAGTTTTAGATCTCGACGAGATCTACAACATTCATGTTAAACACTTTTTCTAAAAATGTCATATAGTATGCCTATTTTCAAAAGGCGCGGAACTCGGGCGGAACTCGGGCGGAACTCGCATAGTTCCGCTCGGGTTCCGCGCCTTTTGAAAATAGACCTCCTATATGACATTTTTAGAAAAAATGTTTAACATAAAAGTTGTAGATCTCGTCGAGATCTACAACTTTCATGTTGAACACTTTTCCTAAAAATGACTTTTAAAAACCTATTTTTTGGGCTGCCATTAGCCATTGGGCTGCCAATAACGATTTATTTGGCTGCCATTATAATTGGGCTGCCAATATCGATATACGGGCTGCCAATATAAAAGCCCTTAAAAAATTATTCGGAAATAAAATAAATTTTTTGGTGAATTTTCTTTTCATAATATGATAACCAACAATGAAAAAAATATGAAACGGAACAATAGTTAATTCTAAACATAAAAAATAATGTTGGTTCTTGCCCGGTTAACCTCGTGATCTCGAAAGGCATATTTTCGTAACAACACGCATTAAATATTATTAAAAAAACAAGACATCAAATGGTAGCAGTATCACAACAACATAACATTAGTATCAATATCATAGCAGACAACATAAAAAGAACAATAATATAGCAGTATCACAACAACATAACATTAGTATCAATATCATAGCAGACAACATAAAAAGAACAATAATATTCATATATTGTATTGTCTCAAATTAAAGCGGTTAATACTATATATCTTTATTATATAAAACAATATAGATATCTCAAAGCACACCGTTAAACGCATTACGACCGTCCGATCTCCAGGAAATAGTTTCCGGTCATATGATCTAACAAATGCGGCCTGCTAATATCCAGATTTTCAAATGACTGCACTGTTCACAGCCTCCAAAATCATGATACCCATTTCTGCCACCCGCCCCTTCACGCACTTCCGCCCGCAGCCGGCGGCGGAGCCGCCGCCGGCCTGCCCGGCGCCCACCGACGGGTTCGCCTGCCTCCGGCGAACCCGCCGGGGGTTGTCCGGCGGCGAGCGGGCAGGGCCACCGCCGGCGGTGGCCCTGCCCCTGGAGCTCACGGGCAGGGCCACCGTCGGCGGTGGCCCTGCCCGCTCGCCGCCGGACAACCCCCGGCGGGTTCGCCGGAGGCAGGCGAACCCGCCGGTGGGCGCCGGGCAGGCCGCCGGCGGCTCTGTCGCTGGCGGCCGAGAATGTCGCCACGTGAGCAGGCGGAAGCGATGGGGGATTTATCGTTTTTTTTTTCATTTTTTTATTAATTATATAATTTATTAAATTATAATAAGTAATTTATTTATAATTTATAAAATTATTAAATTTCTATTAAATTTTTTATTAAAAGTTGGGGAGGGCGGGCGAAGCCCGCCGGGAGGGACGAACGGGCGGGCGGCAGGCGAAGCCCGCCTGAATGTCAAACGGGCGAAGCCCGCAGCGACGCATCGCGAACGGACGGAGCCCGTTCGAAGATGCTAGTATATATATACACATATATATGTATATACATGTATATACATATGTATATACATATGTATATACATGTATATACATATGTATATACATGTATATACATATGTATATACATGTATATACATATGTATATACATGTATACGAGCATCTTCGCACGGGCTACGCCCGTGCTCGATGCTCTCCGCATCGACAGTACCCCAGGTGCGACTGTACCTCCGTCCAAACTCGCCACCTCTACGACACTCGATGCTCTCGGGCGGCCTTCGGCCGCATCCAGGCGGTCTTCGCCCGCCAGCAAACGTGCTTTACACGTGCTTGATGCTCTGAGTGGTCTTATGCCGCATTAAAGCAGGCTTCGCCCGCTTCCACGGAATTCGCCAGCTCGGCCCCGTACCCGTCACTCGCGCCCCCCAGAGCGCATATGCAAATCAAACAACATGTATATGTACCTGTCATTCGCGGCCACCGCGTATGCAAAATCACCGGTGGCCCCCGGTCGCATAGAAGCGGTATGTTGTGAGTGATGGGTACGGGTGTGCGAGTGATTTAGCATATGCGGGGGCCGTGAGTGACGGGTACATATAAATGTTGTTTGATTTGCATATGCGCTCAGGGGGACGCGAGTGACGGGTACGGGGCCGAGCTGGCGAATTCCGTGGAAGCGGGCGAAGACTGCTTTAATGCGGCATAAGACCACTCAGAGCATCAAGCACGTGTAAAGCACGTTTGCTGGCGGGCGAAGACCGCCTGGATGCGGTCGAAGGCCGCCCGAGAGCATCGAGTGTCGTAGAGGTGGCGAGTTTGGACGGAGGTACAGTCGCACCTGGGGTACTGTCGATGCGGAGAGCATCGAGCACGGGCGTAGCCCGTGCGAAGATGCTCGTATTTGTATATGATTATTCTTATCACAAAAGCCTACCTGCATTGCCCAAACCGAGTTCATTCTAAAACCCACCTAATTTGCATGATTTGAATGAAGATTGTCATATCATGGGTGACGGACATGGCGGTGGCCCTGCCAGACCGACTCTGGCCTACCATCGACGCGGTCGTAGGAGCCCAGCTACCCCATCGGCGTGCACCCGTATAGACGCCGGCGGCTCTGCCGCCCTCCCCCCTCTCTGCTATCTTTCTCTCTCTCCCTCTCACTCTCTTTTTGTCTCACGCACTCCCACCTTCCTGACGCCATCAACGCGTAACATCTCCCCCACCCTCTCTCTCTCACTAATTTCTATGAGTTGTAACAGACGAAAGTATTCCCCACACCTCTCCGGAAATAGGTTTAGGAGACCTGTAGTTGTTATTTATGTAATGATCAACATAATTAACGGATGTGAGGTGATGTAGCTCAAACGTACGGCCAATCACAGCGTGACCGACACCACAGTGCATATTCTTATTATTGTAGGCACAGACTCAAAATGCGTGCAAACAAAGCATGCGCATGAAGTTAGCCTAAGGATATCAAATTATTTATTACAACAACAAATATATTTGAAAGAAATTAATAGAAGCAGAAATATTTTGAGAGGAGGGATTGAAATTGCAGCGTAGTATCATGTCAGTTAATATAGCAAATGAGCACAGACTTATAATGTGTGCAAAGAGAGATTGTGCATTAACTTAGCGTACAGATAGTAAGAGTATCAAAATATATAGTACAGAAAAAAACAGAGTACATCAAAGAAAGGAGTAATACATCAAGTTATATGAGTAAAGAGTGTGTGTAAACAAAATGTGGAAGAACTTACAGATTATTTTTTTATCTTCAATTCTTTCTTTGCAGGTTCAATGTCGTTAGACGGTGGCACAACCATTTTCTTTGATGTTGCAAATGCCTGGAAAACAAAATTCCACTGTTCTCTGACACTTCCAGTACGTGGTACCTTGGGTATTAAGATTATTGGACCGTTGTAGTTGAAGATATGAGGCATGTCATGCCATGCTGTGGTGCCGTCAACTTCAATATGCTCCCGAAAAATTTCTCCTACCCACGATGAATCTGTGCAGTCATGTGAGTGCAGCTGTTGAGCTCAACGCTTAGGCATAAATCTAAGTGATGAACAGAAAGTGTTAAAATCTCTACAGAGTAATCGAGAGCATATTTATTGTAGTACATATCATTATATCACCCAAAATGAAAGAGCAGTATATTAAAGTACAGCAGTATTCTATTACTGGCGCAGGAAGCAACAGAGCAGAACAGAAATGCACAAATAATTCAGTATATTACAGTTGTATTTACAAACACGTTGACAGTGTAGTATACTTCAGTGTGAAGTCGCAATGATACCATATTATGGAGGAGATAGTGGGTGGAGGTGTCGGAAAGTGCAGGTGCTGTACAAAATAAACGTTGGGGCAGCGGAGTACCTCTTTTTCCAATGGATTATTATGCCCAGGGAACTCAGCTTCCTTTCCGATTGCAAGAAACGTGAAAGCAAGGATGATGTGCATCAATGATCCCAAAGGCGCGGTAGAAGGAAAAAACAGATTGTAGTTTTGGAGGAGATAGTGGGTGGAGGTGTCGGAAAGTGCGGGTGCTGTACAAAATAAACGTTGGGGCAGTGGAGTACCTCTTTTTCCAATGGATTATTATGCCCAGGGAACTCAGCTTCCTTTCCGATTGCAAGAAACGTGAAAGCAAGGATGATGTGCATCAATGATCCCAAAGGCGCGGTAGAAGGAAAAAAACAGATTGTAGTTTTGGAGGAGATAGTGGGTGGAGGTGTCGGAAAGTGCGGGTGCTGTACAAAATAAACGTTGGGGCAGCGGAGTACCTCTTTTTCCAATGGATTATTATGCCCAGGGAACTCAGCTTCCTTTCCGATTGCAAGAAACGTGAAAGCAAGGATGATGTGCATCAATGATCCCAAAGGCGCGGTAGAAGGAAAAAAAACAAAGTGGTGCGTCGGTTGAGTGAGAAGGTATTCGTAATATAAGCACGACAAAGTGGAAAAATTCAGCGTGAATTAATCAAATAATTGAGAAAGAGATATGAGTTTTTGAGACAGTTAAGGAATTAAAGAAGTGCGAAGAAATTACCGAAGATGATGCAGGGCTGCGGGCGGGTTGAAGGAAGCTGAGGAGGGAGGTCCGGAGCTGTACGTAGGCGAAAGGAGTAGCGGAAATCAGATGCCGGGAACCGCGGGAATTGGCAGGAGAAAGCATGAGAATAGTGTACCTGGTGGTCGTGTGAGGCCGGATCAGCGAACGACGGTGCGGGTCTTCGTGGCCGGAGCAGGAGAAGCGCGGAGAGTGGCGGAGGAAGGAAGGGGGGAGTGGCAGTTGCGGGCGTGAGCAGGAGATGCGCGGGCAGTCGTGGAGGAAGGAAGAGGCGAGCGCGGAGAAGAGAGGAAGATTTGGGGAAGTTATGCCGTGGAGACGGCGGGTGCACGGGGCATGCGGCGAGCGGCATGAGGGGCACGCGGCGGTATGCAGGGGAGGAAGCCAAGAGCGGCGACGGCGGCAGGTTGCGTGCGATGATTGGGCGGTAGGACGGCGGAGAGGCTTTGTCGGGGTTTTCCGCCAGCAGAGCAGGATAGGAAGAGGAAGGGAGGATCGGCTGGCAGGGGCTTTTCTGGGAAATCAGCGTGACCGACGCTTCCCCTACCAGTATCCTTATTAATATAGATATATATACATATCTCTACTATTATGGAAAAACTACTCTTTGGTGAAACATTGCATGATCTTTTTATATTGCCTTTATAGTTGTATTCATAATTACACAATTATACCAAACTTTATATTATTATATTATAAAGACAATATCTTTTTAGGTAATTACATAACTTTGCAATATTTAAATACAAAAAATAAAAAACCTATGACCTATAGCTAGAAATGACAAAAGAAAGATTAATGTTTTAACGTTAAAAATATAATTTGGTTTATAAAATAAAAATTATATTCTTGATTTATATTTTTTTACGGTCATTTTGAGTACTCATATGTATATGTTGTGTGCGGGTACTGTCCACGACAAATGTCGCCGCCCAAATCAAAAGGTGATCAACATGAAAGTTGTAGATCTCGGCGATCCGAACAACTAATTTCATGTTAATCACTTTTTGATTTGGAGCCTCCGCGACTTTCGATTTGGGACCCGAAAAATCTGGACGGCGAGACTGCTACAGTAAGCCGAAAATTTTCCAATTTCCGGGTCCCAAATAGGGGGTCAAGGCGGCTCCAAATCAAAAAGTGATCAACATGAAAGTTGTAGATATCGGCGATCCGAACAACTTTTATGTTGATCACTTTTTGATTTGAAGCCTTCTTGACCCCCAAATCCCCAAGCACGTACGCCCGCACCTAAGCTAGCCCGCATATGATATGTATTCTATATGGTATATATATATATATATATATATATGGGGGCACTGAATTTCCGCGCAGCGCTTTTTGGACAAAAAAACGCGCTCCTCGGAAAAATGAAAAAAACACCCCCTTAACAGCATTTTTAGAAAAAGTGGTCAACATGAAAGTTGTAGATCTCGACGAGATCTACAACTTTCATGTTGACCACTTTTTCTAAAAATACTGTTTAGGGGGTCTATTTTCAAAAGGCGCGAAGGGGGTCCGCGCAAAAAAAAAAATCGTAATATTTACCGGGCGGAACCCCCTTCGCGCCTTTTGAAAATAGACCCCCTAAACAGCATTTTTAGAAAAAGTGGTCAACTTGAAAGTTGTAGATCTCGTCGAGATCTACAACTTTCATGTTGACCACTTTTTCTAAAAATGCTGTTAAGGGAGTGTTTTTTTCATTTTTCCGAGGAGCGCGTTTTTTTGTCCAAAAACGCGCTGCGCGGAAATTCATTAATCTGTATATATATATATATAGGGGCTATGGAAAAACGCGCAGCGCGTTTTTCGCTAAAAAACGCGCTCCCCGGAAAAACGGAAAAAGCACCCATTAAATAGCATTTTTAGAAAAAGTGGTCAACATGAAAGTTGTAGATCTCGTCGAGATCTACAACTTTCATGTTGACCACTTTTTCTAAAAATGCTGTTTAGGGGGTCTATTTTCAAAAGGCGCGAAGGGGATTCCGCCCGGTAATTATTACGATTTTTTTTTGCGCGGACCCCCCTTCGCGCCTTTTGAAAATAGACCCCCTAAACAGTAATTTTAGAAAAAGTGGTCAACATGAAAGTTGTATCTCAACGAGATCTACAACTTTCATGTGGACCACTTTTTCTAAAAATGCTGTTTAGGGAGTGTTTTTTTCCGTTTTTCTGAGGAGCGCGGTTTTTTGTCAAAAACGGGGGGCGCGGATTTACAGTTTCCTGTATATATATATATATATATATATATATATATATATATATATATATATATATATATATATACACACACACGAGTGACAGGCACGGGCCTCCGGCCCGATGGCCACGCGCCACAGTACCCGGCCGTCCCCGGCGGGCTACGCCCGCCCCCGGCGGGAGGGCTTCGCCCACCCCTCGCGGGCTTCGCCCGCCCCACGCGCCACAGTACCCGACCCGCGACGGCGGGCTTCGCCCGCACCTAACTGTGGCCGCCCCGCGGCGAGATTAAAAAACATATAAAATATAAACTTTAATTATATTTTTTAAAAAAAAACTCTTTAAATATAAAATATATTATTTAAATAATATTTATAAAATATTTATAATATTTAAATATTTATACTATTTAAATAATATATAAAATATTATATATTATAATATTTAAATAATATATAAAATATTATATTATATATAAAATATTATATAATAAATATTAAAAAAAAGCCTGCTTAGGCGGGATTAAATCCCGCCTAAGCAGGCGGGATTAAATCCCGCCTGTTTAGGCGGGATTAAATTCCGCCTAAGCAGGCGGGATTAAATCCCGCCTGGGAGTAAATCCCAGGCGGGATTTAGTCCCACACCGCTAGTTTCAGTAGGCTTTTCGGGTATATATAGGATTGCGCGTTAGAAGAAATGATTGCGGGTTTGAAACTGGCGGGCCGTGCTATTTGTTATGCTTGCAGGTTTGCAGGCGGGCTTGCGGAAATCTGTTTGATGGGCGGGCTGGGCGGGTTTGTCGTCCTCCATTGGTGAATTTAGAAACATTTTTTAAACTATTTAACATAGGTTTAGGGCTGTCTTATAATAGGCTTAGGAGCCCTATAAAAAAAGCTGGAGAGAGTGTTGATTTGATCGGACGGCATCTGAATTTCGCATCCATGATCCGACGGCTGAAATCACTCAAATGACTTTTAAAAGCATGGTTTTAAAAACCATTTCATAAATCTTTATATATGGTAAAGATAAGTGCGGGAGTACGGACAAGGGTCAAGGATGCTTCAAATCGAAAAGTGATCAACATGAATGTTGTAGATCTCGGCAAGACGAACAACTTTCATGTTGAAACATGAATGTTATAGATGGGCGGGTTTGTCGTCCTCCATTGGTGAATTTAGAAACATTTTTTAAACTATTTAACATAGGTTTAGGGCTGTCTTATAATAGGCTTAGGAGCCCTATAAAAAAAGCTGGAGAGAGGGTTGATTTGATCGGACGGCATCTGAATTTCGCATCCATGATCCGACGGCTGAAATCACTCAAATGACTTTTAAAAGCATGGTTTTAAAAACCATTTCATAAATCTTTATATATGGTAAAGATATATAAGATAGTGCGGGAATACGGACAAGGGTCAAGGAGGCTTCAAATCGAAAAGTGATCAACATGAATGTTGTAGATCAAGACGAACAACTTTCATGTTGAAACATGAATGTTATAGATCTCGGCAAGACGAATAACTTTCATGCTGATCACTTTTTGATTTGGAGCCGTCTTGGACTTCGATTTTGGCCCCGAAATCTGCGGCGGCGGAACTGATACAGTAAAGCGTACGTCGCCCCAGATTTCAGGGTCCAAATCCAGGTCCAAGACGGATTCAAATCAAAAAGTGATTAACATGAAAGTTGTTCTTCTCGTCGAGATCTACAACTTTCATATTGATCACTTTTCGATTTAAAACCATCTTGACCACCAAAATGGCTTGCTCGTACGCCCGCATATTAGGTTGCCCGCATTTGATATATATATATATATATAAAAGTCTCTAATGTCGACTAAATCCACCTATGGGGGGTGTTGAAGCCAAAATTGACCCCAACGAATGTTCACAAACCAAAGTGCAGCCGACGCTTACTTCTCTCAAATCTCGACCCCTGACTAGCTGCAAAGGTCCTAAGACCGACCCAAAGACCCAGCTGGGAGGTCCCACCTAACGCCCGGAAGATCTCTGAGAGCTTCCCCTCCAAAACCAAAAGCTGGACTGGGAGCTCCTCAGAAAGCACTGGAGTTGGAGAATAATGACAGCCCTTGCTTTCCAAAGTTCCCCTCTGGATCTTTTTATAGTCTTCTCCTGACCTGAGAATACTGAAATACCCCTAATGGGTCTGCCGATAGACAAATCCCGCTATTATCCTGGGAGTAAACAGGTAATCTTACCCGGGGATAATAAAATAATCTTTTCCTGGGCGCCGGGCCCCACCATATGGACCTGCTTGGCGAGAACCCCGGGCGAGAAGGCTCTCGCCGAGCCCCAACTTGGCTCATCTTGGCAGGACCTTCCGCCGAGAGGGTTCTCGCTCTCGCCCGCCCACAGTGGGAGTCCCTTCCGGGCGCCCTAAGGGCGAGAACGATCTCGCCTATGGGTTGGCGAGAGCTCCCTAAGGGCGAGAACTCTACCAGTCCGCCCTTGGGCTGACCCTGGACTAGCCCAACCCCGACCTCTGAAGTCTTAGTCTTCTGGGTCCTACCCAGCGAATATGGGGTTGTACACAATCCCCGCTCTTTTCGAGCTAGCCCTGCGCTCGACAAGACAAGTCCAACCCCAAAATATTCGTTGGACACGTGCCTGATAGCCAAGAGAATCTTTTGGCAGGCCCTACTGCAGCTATAAATATGCGCCGTCGGGTGGCCATAAGTCTTGCTCTGGACTACTGCTTCTTCACTGAGCTCTCTCCTGGGGCTTTTTGTGCGATACCAAGATGTATGCTAAGGGTGCCGGCAAGCCACTTTCGCTGGACCTTCAGGATCGGTTGGTCGCGGCTCAAGCGCGAGCCTTAGCCAACTACGCTGCGGTAGCGCCCTGGTTATCGAGGAAATCCTCAAACGCCGGTCCTTCGGAGCCGAAGAAGAAAAAGGGCAAACGAAAAGCGAAGGTGGTCCGGCGAGACCTTGCTAGCGAGAACAGGGATCCACCTTCTCCTACTCCCAATTCCGCGGAGGGCCCCTCCCTGCAGAAGGTATGTCTCCCGGCCATGCTTACCAAGATGATTATGCCACTGGCCCGACGGCTAACGCGGCCTCTCGCAGGAATCCATTCCTAATGACGACGCTGGGTCTTCCCCGATTCCCCCCGTTTTGTCAGCTCCCCCTCCCGAGGATCGAACGAGGGTCTCGGAGGAAATTCCTCCAGCCGGGACCCAGGTGATAGGTACGTTTTCCGCCACCTCTCGCTATTTCAACCGTGCCTTTCCTTTTCTGAACTGTCTTCTCGCAGAGCCAGCTTCCGCTCTCCCGGGTTTCGTCACCCGGGAAGATGAGGCGAGAACCGTCGCGTTGATTTCTTCTGCGGCAAATCCCGCCCTGCCGGCGGGAGGGGTGGCCCTTGACCCCTTAACTACTCCTAAGGATGCCGATCATCCCTTGAGAGAGGACAACCCTCTCCATGCTTCCGGCCAGGCCGGAACCCCTGTGCGCAAACCTTTCCGCCCAGGGCGGGGCAAGCCTCTCCACCTTCTTTATGGTACTGACGGAGGGGTCGGGCCTTCTCATTCGACGCCAGTCAATGGCTCTCGCCCGACTGCAGGTATGCGAGATATTTTGTCGGCTGATCGTTAAGCCTTAATCATAACCTTGAGCGCACTTTTCGCAGGGGATCCCCGCTCTCGGCCGGGAGCCAACGAGGAGGGAGAAGAAGAAGAAGGAGAAGAAGAAGAAGAAGAAGAAGAAGAAGAAGAGGACGATTCCCTTCCTCCTTCGCCCGGCGAGATAGATGAAACCTTGAACGGCGTCGGGAATGCGAGGGAGCGGAGGAAGAAGATCTCAGCCATTTTGGCCAAGCTCATCCGGCGAGACCGTGCCCATGTTGCCGCGGCGAGAGCGTTCCGCGAGTCCGTGGAACAAAGGCTGGAGGCCTTGGAACGGGATTTCTTCTTGGGCGAGACTGATCGACCGGGAGGGCCTACTGCCCAGTCTTCGCCAGGGAGATGCATCGCGCAGATCCGGGATCACGCCAGGCGGATCAACCTGGGGTGCACCACGCTATCCTCTTACTTCAACCCGCTGGCACCTCCGCGAACCAGGCGGCGAGAACGAGGGCGATGGTGCTGGGAGCCGTATTAGTTCATCTAGGTCTCGCCCCTTCTTCCTCTTTAGCCTTCCCTTCTTCCATGTACCCTTAGGACTCTGTAATAACTGTTATTGTTAACTCTATTCAGCTCTCGGCAGCGAGAGCACGATATTACCCGTTTCTTCTTTCATTGCGCTGCGAATTTTAGGAATGTGTTGGAATTAGGTCGCTTGCGCCGAAGCTAAGGAGCTCGCGCCAAAACCAAGAGGCTCGCGCCTATGAGAGGCGATCGTCGACTGCTGTAATCCTGAGGGGGAAAACCGAGGCATCACCGATCCAGATCGTGACAGCTGTGCTCCGCCGTCATTTTTCTCTCTCTATCGAACGGAGCCACGACGATCACGGTTCCCTATAAATAGGGAAGTCTACCAACCGCATTTATTTCCCTGATCCGGAACCTCAACCCCCTTTCACTGCTCTCGCCATGTTTCTCTCGCTTCTACCTCTCTTATATCTCTCGCTAGCACCCATAAACTCAAGATGCCGGGCGAGAATGAGGGTCGCGCTCACTGCGCGGAAGCGTTCCGCAAACATCTCTTCCCCTCCTGCACGCTTACCCTAGACGAATACAATCTGACCGTCGACCGTTTCATTCCCGCCGGCTTCTCGGCGCGGAACCCGGGCAATCACGACAAGGTGAATACCCCGGGGGCTGGAGAGCTTGCCATCCCCCTCGAACATTTCAAGGTGGGCTTCCGCCTTCCCCTCTGGCCGGAGATTCGGCAAGCTCTCCGCTACTACGGGGTGGTTCCCGCCCAGCTGAACCCGAACTCTGTCGCGATCCTTGTAGCGTTTATATGCTACATGCGATCCGAGAGGATCGAGTTCAGTTTGCCGATCTTCCGCAAGCTGTTCAACTTCCGCGCGAAAGGAGGGGTGGTCTTCTTCTCCGGGCAGCTGCTCAAGACCACCGGTCTCGCCAACAAACACCATCATTGGGGCGAGAAGTTCGTCTTCGTCACCGGGGACTTCGGCAACATCCCCCTCCAACCTGTTCAATATGAGAATGTTGCCTACAAGCCGCCCACTCTGGGGTCGCGCGAGAGCGCACTCCTGGAGTTCTTCGGCACCAAGGAGTTTGACGTTCTCTTCCTCCGGCGAGACGTCGACTCCCTTCCTCCCGTCCACCCGGGCGAAGGTACGGTCTCGCCCTAGATTCGATCTCTTGTTAGAATCTCCCTGTGCTGAATAGTGCTAACTTTGCAGGAGAGCGGGAGGTCCCTTTAAGCCAACCTTTCGCTGCCGCCCCGGGCGTCGGGGATCGGGCTGCGAGAGGCTCTCTTGCTCTTGCGGAAGCCAGCGCTCGCGCCTGCAGGGATGAACCCGCTCTACCCTTGTCGACCGGAGCTAAGAAGCGGAAAGGCCCCGCTCCCGCCCCGCGACCGCTGAAGAGGCCGAGGCCATCCGCTGCAGACAAGGGCAAGGACTTGGCCGTCTCGCCTGCCCGACATCCTGCCTTGGGCAAGTCCTTCGAAGGGCTGCTCCAGATGGCCAGCGAGATGGGTGCTTCCGCCAGGAGGCGTGCCGAGACTACTGCCGAGAACCCTCCAGCCGCCGACATGGCGGGAGGAGAGGGAGTCGTCGCCGAGACCTCCGCCCGGACCCCGCCCAGGGAAGTGCCGAAAGGGCACAGGAATTATGGCCTCGGCGTGAAGCACGTCGACGCGGAAGGGAAGCCTCTGCTTCAATGGGATCTCGAAACCAATAGGGTTACAGTTTCAACGCTCCTCCCTAGCTGGTCGGAGCGGGATGAGGTTACCGGCGAGGCCTTCTCGCTGGGCTACAGCCTCTATAGCCGAGAGGGCGCCAGTGTCTTCGACCAGACGCCCACCCGGCTCCTGGCCTTCGATGCTACCCGGGCCCTGCTTCGCGGGTTCGAGCTTACGCATATGTGCGCGTGTCGAAGCATCAATATCGACAAGAACTTCGCCGACATGTACAAGGCGAGGGAAGAAGCGGTGGCCAGAGCACGCGCTTCGGAGACAGAGCTTGCGATTGCTCACCAGGAGTTGACGAAAGCTCAAGAGGCGTTGTCTCTACGCCCCGCCGTCGAGGTAAGCGAGATCTTCCTGGCCCCCCGCTCTCGCTTCTCGAAGTCACGTTTGCGCAATATTTACTGAGCTGATTTCTTCTCCACAGGATTCCGCCCAAGCCACGGCGCTTCGAGCGGAGTTGACTGACGTTCGTTACGCGAACGTCCTGCTGAGGGACCAACTCCAGCGTGCGGAAGCGGCGAAAGGCCCGCCTCCAACGCTTGATGAAAGACTAAAGAGCCGCCAGTTCTCGGTGTACGACATCGACAAGCTGCTGCAGGCGAATGCTCAGGCCACCGTCAAGCTGACCGTCGAGACGCTGCGGGACGCGAAGCTGCTTCGGGAGGATGGCGCAACCATCAACGCTCGCCAACTCCTCCCCTGGCTGTTCGACCCAGTGCCGAAGCCCCCGGGCGCGCCGGACTCTCCTCCCTCAGATGTCCCGAAGTATTCCACCGAGGCCGGCGAGACGTCTGAAGCGAGCTTTGGCGAGGACTCTGGCGAGAGCACCAGCGGGGACTACAACGCATCCCCTTGAGGCGGCTTTTTACTTTTGATATTCTTTTGTAACGAGCGAGAAGCTCCTCACCCTGTAATTATTAAACATAATGCAATGTTTTATTCTCCACTGCTGTGCTTGCTTGAATGAATAGGTTAGACGGCCAAGTAGCTTCCGCGCGAGCTTCCGCTGGGACCCTTAGCCTCCTTAGGATCACCTTAGAGACTCGTTAGGCGAGAGCCTTGTGCCATTGATTAAGTCGTCTTTCCCAGGTCTGCCGGGAGCCTTTTTTCAACGACATCCCCCTAGCCGAGACCTTACGGCCGAGACCCCTACTTGCCGAGGCCCTAACTGGCCAAGACCTTTTCGAGGGTTCTGTCCCTGATCTTGGCCAGGGTCGTGACAAGATGCCTTCCCATAAACTGGATCTATGCTCCACCGGTGAGCCTTCGGACCTGCCAGCTAGATGGGAGCCTGCGCAGCGGGTCTGCCGGGGGCCGAGCCGAGCTCGGGGTGTCGACGAAGATCAAACCAAACCTCTCCCCCACAGGCGAGCCTTCGGACCTGCCAGCTAGATGGGAGCCTGCGCAGCGGGTCTACCTGGGGCCGAGCCGAGCTCGGGGTGTTGATGAAGATCAAACCAAACCTCTCCCCCACAGGCGAGCCTTCGGACCTGCCAGCTAGATGGGAGCCTGCGCAGCGGGTCTACCTAGGGCCGAGCCGAGCTCGGGGTATTGATGAAGATCAAACCAAACCTCTCCCCCACAGGCGAGCCTTCGGACCTGCCAGCTAGATGTGAGTCTGCGCAGCGGGTCTACCTGGGGCTGAGCCGAGCTCGGGGTGTTGATGAAGATCAAACCAAACCTCTCCCCCACAGGCGAGCCTTCGGACCTGCCAGCTAGATGGGAGCCTGCGCAGCGGGTCTACCTGGGGCCGAGCCGAGCTCGGGGTGTTGATGAAGATCAAACCAAACCTCTCCCCCACAGGCGAGCCTTCGGACCTGCCAGCTAGATGGGAGCCTGCGCAGCGGGTCTACCTGGGGCCGAGCCGAGCTCGGGGTGTTGATGAAGATCAAACCAAACCTCTCCCCCACAGGCGAGCCTTCGGACCTGCCAGCTAGATGGGAGCCTGCGCAGCGGGTCTACATAGGGCCGAGCCAAGCTCAGGGTGTTGATGAAGATCAAACCAAACCTCTCCCCCACAGGCGAGCCTTCGGACCTGCCAGCTAGATGGGAGCCTGCGCAGCGGGTCTACCTGGGGCCGAGCCGAGCTCGGGGTGTTGATGAAGATCAAACCAAACCTCTCCCCCACAGGCGAGCCTTCGGACCTGCCAGCTAGATGGGAGCCTGCGCAGCGGGTCTACCTGGGGCCGAGCCGAGCTCGGGGTGTTGATGAAGATCAAACCAAACCTCTCCCCCACATGCGAGCCTTCGGACCTGCCAGCTAGATGGGAGCCTGCGCAGTGGGTCTACCTGGGGCCGAGCCAAGCTCGGGGTGTTGATGAAGATCAAACCAAACCTCTCCCCCACAGGCGAGCCTTCGGACCTGCCAGCTAGATGGGAGCCTGCGCAGCGGGTCTACCTGGGTCCGAGCCGAGCTCGGGGTGTTGATGAAGATCAAACCAAACCTCTCCCCCACAGGCGAGCCTTCGGACCTGCCAGCTAGATGGGAGCCTGCGCAGCGGGTCTACCTGGGGCCGAGCTGAGCTCGGGGTGTTGATGAAGATCAAACCAAACCTCTTCCCCACAGGCGAGCCTTCGGACCTGCCAGCTAGATGGGAGCCTGCGCAGCGGGTCTACCTAGGGCCGAGCCGAGCTCGGGGTGTTGATGAAGATCAAACCAAACCTCTCCCCCACAGGCGAGCCTTCGGACCTGCAAGCTAGATGGGAGCCTGCGCAGCGGGTCTACCTGGGGCCGAGCCGAGCTCGGGGTGTTGATGAAGATCAAACCAAACCTCTCCCCCACAGGCGAGCCTTCGGACCTGCCAGCTAGATGGGAGCCTGCGCAGCGGGTCTACCTAGGGCCGAGCCGAGCTCGGGGTGTTGATGAAGATTCCTTTAACCAGACCTATTCTATCATCCAGACGAGGAGACATAGTTGGTTAAAGCAAAAACATGATAGAGTAGAAAAGATCTATTCCTACGATAACATTCTTTAGAGAGTCGACATTCTGAAAAGACTTTTTGGAAATGATAACATTTATTCATCATATTACAACACCTTCTCTTCCTTCAAGGGTAAAAACGTTTCAAGTCATCACCGTTCCAGGTGTGGCTCAAGGTCCTTCCCTCCGCATCCTGGAGATAATAACCCCCGTTAGCCAGAACCTTCTCTATTATGTAAGGTCCTTCCCAACTGGGGTTGAGCTTGCCCACAGGGGCCGACCTTCCCGCTGCGTCGACCTTTTTCAGCACTAGATCCCCCTCGGCGAATTGCTTAACCCTGATGTGTTTATCGAAGTACCTGGCCATTCGCCTTTTTATCTCTTCTTGTCTGATAGCGACAACATTCCGTAGCTCTTCCACCATATCCAACGAGAGGCGCAATCCCTCCTCGTTCTCCAACCTCCAAGCTTCGCTTCCCTCACCTGCGGCTGAGACCCGTGGAGACCGAACCTCGAACTCCACTGGGAGGACAGCCTCACACCCATGAGAGAGCTTGAAGGGGGTCTCCCCTGTGGCCGTGTTCGGAGTTGTTCGCAAGGCCCACAGGACGGAAGGGAGCTGCTCCACCCAGTTACCCTTCAGGTTCTCCACCTTTTTCTTGAGCAAGTTCACGATGATCTTGTTCGCCGCTTCCACCTGGCCGTTGCTCCGGGGGTGATGGACAGAGGCAAACCTGAGGTCAATCCCCAGTTGGGCGCAGAAGCTGATGAACTCTTCACTGGCAAACTGAGGACCGTTATCCGTCACTATCGCTTGGGGTAGCCCGTGCCTGCATATGATTTCCCCCAAACGAAGTTCCTGATGACCTGGGAGGTAACCTTGGCTAGGGCCTTGATTTCCAACCACTTTGAGAAGTAGTCTATCATGACTAGGAGGAACCTCCTCTGCCCGCTAGCTGGGGGAAAGGGTCCAACCAGATCCATTCCCCAAATGGCGAAGGGCCATGGGGCCGTGATGCTCCGAAGCCTTTGTGCGGGTAAGAGCTGGAGGGGGCGTGTACTTGACATTTCAGACATCTCTTTGCAAACTCGACTGAGTCTTTCCTCAAGGTCTGCCAGAAATACCCTTGTCTTATCACCCTTGCCTCCAACGTTCTTCCTCCCAAGTGGCTACCGCACTCTCCCGAATGTACCTCTTCCAGGATCCTCGGGACCTCCTCCTCAATCACACATCTCGCGAGGAGCCCCGATAGCATCTTCCTGTGCAAGCCCCCTTTCCACATCAGGTAGTGGGCTGCCTTTCGTTTGAAACTTCTAGCATCCTTAACCCCCTCTGACAGCTCGCCTGTGGTAAGGAAGGTCACCAAAGGGTCCACCCATGAGGATCGCCGGCCTACCTCCATCAACTCTCCCTCTTCAATCGCCGGTCGGAAGAGTTCAGTCAAGGTCCCTCCTCCCCGGGGCCCAAACTTTGCCAACCGATTAGCTGCTGCGCTCTCCTCCCTAGGAATATGTTGAATAGAAAAGGAACGGAACTCCCCAATGATGGCCCTTACTTTGGATAGATACTTCACGAGGGTAGGCTCCCGAGCCTCGAACTCCCCTCTGATCTGCGACGCTACCACCATCGAATCAGTGAAGGTCTCCACATCCTGGATCTCCAACTCCCTCGCCAATCGAAGGCCGGCTATCACCGCCTCATATTCCGCCTGATTATTGGTAACAGGGAAGTGGAAAGCCACCGCCTGTTCTATGATAACCCCCTGAGGGCTTACCAACACTACACCCCCTCTCAGAGAGTGTCTCCCCGAGGCCCCATCGACCATCATCTTCCATGCCTCCTGGGGCTTTGGCTCCTCATTCTCAGCTTCAGTGATATAGTCTGCCAGAAAGTCCGCCACGGCCTGAGCTTTGATGGAGAGTCACGGGACGAACGAGATGTCGAACTCGCTTAGTTCGATAGACCACTTTGCCAGCCTTACCGAGTGCTCTACCCCCTCGAAGATCTTGCGAAGAGGGTGGTCGGTGACCACCCTAATCGTGTGCGCTTGAAAGTATGGACGAAGCTTCCTTGCTGAAATGACCAAGGTGTAAGCCAGCTTCTCCAGGATGGGGTAGCGGAGCTCCGCCTTTTTTAGGATTCGGCTTACATAATAGACGGGTAGCTGCTTCTTCCCCTCTTCCCTAACCAAAACGGAGCTCACAGCTTCCACCCCCACTCCGAGATACAAGGCCAGGTCTTCCCCCTCTTTGGGACTTTGGAGTAGCGGAGCCTGAGAGAGTTGCCTCTTCAGCCTTTGGAAAGCCTCTTCGCATTCGGCCGTCCATTCGAACACCTGATTACTATGGAGCACCTTGAAGAAAGTGGAGCACTTATCCCCGGACCGAGAGAGGAACCTGCTCAGTCCGGCCAACTTTCCCGTCAAGCGCTGGACCTCCCTGGCGTTGTGAGGTGATTCCAAGTCCAATATGGCCTTTACCTTGTCCGGGTTAGGCTCCACCCCCGCCGGAGTCAAGAGGTGTCCGAGAAACTTCCCACGACCGGCCCCGAAGACACTCTTCAAGGGGTTCAACCTCATCTTGAATCTCCGCAGGGTGGCAAACGTCTCCTCCAAGTCCCGCAAATGGGAATCCACGCACTTGCTTTTAACCATCAGGTCATCGACGTAGACCTCTAGATTCCTCCCCCTTTGGTCTCGAAAGACTCGATCCATCATGCGTTGGTATGTTGCCCCTCCGTTTTTTAACCCAAAGGGCATCATCTTATAGCTGAAGCATCCCTCCCTCGTGATGAAGGAGACGTCTTTGACATCAGGAGGGTGCATCCGGATCTGGTGGTAACCTGAAAAAGCATCCAAAAAACTCATAACAGAAAAACCAACGGCTGAGTCAACCAGCGCGTCGATTCGAGGCAGGGGATAGCAATCCTTAGGACATGATTTATTTAACAAGGAAAAATCGATACATATACGCCACTTTCCTCCCCCTTTTTTCACCATCACCACATTGGAGATCCAACCTGGATACTGGATCTCCGAGACGAAGCCCGCCTCCAGAAGCTTCCTGACCTCCTCTCGGATGGGCTCCTCCAGCTTGGTGGCGATGGCCCTCATCTTCTGGCGTATGGGGCGAGTCCTCGGGTCCAGGTTCAAGCGATGGCAAGCCACGTCTGCGTCGATGCCCGACATATCTGCCGCGCTCCAAGCGAAGATATCGATGTTGCTCTGGATGCAGGCCAGCATCCGTGCCTGGTCCTCGAGGCTTAAGCCTCCGCTGACTCGCACCTTCTGTACTTGCCCTGCTCTGATGAGTACCTCCATCTCCACCACTTCCTCGGCCGGCTCCAGCCTCGACCGCTCCCATCCCGCCCTTGCTTCCTCCTGCTCAACCTCTTCTCCTCCGACCTCATCAACCCTCATCGCTTCCACCAGGCCTTCTCCTTGCCTCTGCTCTCCTTCCTTTGCCCCTCCCAGGCTCATCTCTTCTATCTCTACTACCTCCTCCATCATCAAGCCCTCCGCCTCCTGCGGGCTCGCCTCCTCCACTTCTATGCTTCCTTCCTGCCCAGCCATCTCTTTCTCCAGCTCCTCCGCCTCAGCCATCCACGACACGGTGTTTACCGCCGTCATATAACACTGCCTCGCCACCTTCGGGTCTCCCCTGATCCTAACCTGTACCCCTCCATTGCTGAACTTGAGGCATTGATGAAATGAGGAGGGGACACAGCGAAAGGCGCTGATGAGAGGACGCCCAAAGATGGCGTTGTAGCTACTCGGGGCGTCTACAATCACGAACCTACAATTCCGCGAGACGCCCCCAAGCTTCACATGCAGACCCACTCCCCCTTCTACCTCCTTCCTCTCTCCAGAAAAACCAAAAAGCGGTCCGTCGGAAGCCAGGACCCTTTTTCCTTCCACCGTCATTTCATCGAAGGCCTTCTTGAAGATTACGTTCACGGAGCTCCCGTTATCCACCAGTATCCGGGAGACTGTGAAGTTCTCCACCGCTGTCTGGATCACTAGTGCATCGCAGAACGGGTCTTCATAGTCTGGCATATCCGCGGACGAGAAGGTGATTTTTTCTTCTGGGAGGGGGAGCTAGGGAGGTCGAGGCGACCCCTCTGCGGAACATGGTTTGAAGGCTCCCCTTGCGGGTTGCCTCGATCCCTACTCCGCCATGGATCACTCCGATCCCCCCTCGGGTCCCCACATCGACCCTATCTTCACATCTATCCTCAGCCTCTCCGTGTTGTACCTCGACGATCCTTGTAGGCGGATCCTGCCTTCCAACTCCTCTGGCCTCCCTCATCTCTAGAAATTCCGGGCAGGTGGCCGTTGCGTGACCTTCCTCCTGATGGAAGTCATAATAAGGCAACGCCATCCTGCCCCCTCTTCCTTCTCCTCCTCCTATTCTCCCTGCCCCTCGAATTCTTCTACCTCTTCCCCTTCCCACCTCCATGGCCTCCTGCGGTGGTGGGAAGTGACCCCTCGGTCCCTGCCTCCATCCTCCCTGCTCGAGTCTTCTTGGCTCCCGGAAGTTGTCTCTTCCTTGAAGACCCCCTTGGCCCTGGGGGCGACCTTCCTGAGGCCTCCAACCCAATCGGTTGTTCAGCTCCCTGACCCCCCCATGTTGCTGCCCCTGCCCTCGGGGTTCCTCTCTCCTCCTATCTTCCCTTGGTTCCCTCTGCTCCCTCTGCTCTCTCCTTTCCCTCGGCCTTCCTGCTGCCGGCTCCTTTACATCATCCTCCGCCAACCTGGCCAGCTTCCTCGCAAACGCAGGGTTTGCCCTCTCGAAGTCTATCTCCTTTGCCGCCCTCTCCATGAGATCCTCAAAAGAGAGAGGGGGCACTCTCTTCAACTCCATGCTAAAAAACCCCGGCCTTAGTCCCAGGGTGAAGGCAAGCATCAGGACGTACCCCGGAACCTCCTGGACCAGGAGAATCTCCTCTTGGAACCGATCAACATAATGACCCAATGTCTCCTCCAGCTTCTGCCTCACTGCAAACAGATTCTCATCCTCCTTCTTCCGCTTCTTCGAGGTCGAGAACCTCAACAGAAAACCCCTGCGCAGGTCCTCAAAACTGTAGATTGAGCTCGCCGGCAATTGGTGGAACCAGTCCCTGGCCTTCTCTTTCAGAGTGATGGCAAAGAGCCTACACTTGAAGGCATCTGACATCTGCCTTATCGACACCACATCCTCAAACCACTGCACATGCTGAACCGGGTCGTCCTTCCCGGTATAGTAGGTCATATCTGGCTCCCAGAACCCCTCCAGCACTGGAGCCGAGACGATGAGCTCGCTAAATATGGTCTCGCCTCCCGCCTGGCGAGAGGGCACGTCTCGCGACCTCGGCTGGCTGGACCGATCCGCGAGACTATGCCCGGGGAATAGTTCCCGCACTATCGCCTCCTTCTCGCCCAAATCCGCCGGAACCTCCTTCTCGGGACGCCGGCCTGGGAAAAGCTCCCGCGCGGCCACATCCCTCTCGCCCGCCTCCACCGGGACTTCCTTCCCGGGGCGCTGCCCTGGAGCATTCTCGCCTAATAGCGGAACCACCTCCACAGGAACCTGCGGCATTTCCCACTCACTTCTTGCCGAGAAGGCCAAGCTGATCGTCTGCATGACCTCTCGCCTGAAATCCTCTAACATCTTCCTCGTCGCTTCTTCTCCCTGGGTGGGTGATTCTCCTGCGCCATATCCTTCACCTTCACCTCCCGCCATGGGACTTAACTCAATATTTTCTTGCACCGACTGCTTCCACGCACACCGCACCAGAACTGTTGGAGCCAAAATTGACCCCAACGAATGTTTACAAACCAAAGTGCAGCCGATGCTTACTTCTCTCAAATCTCGACCCCTGACTAGCTGTAAAGGTCCTAAGACCGACCCAAATACCCAGCTCGGAGGTCCCACCTCACGCCCGGAAGATCTCTGAGAGCTTCCCCTGCAAAACCAAAAGCTGGACTGGGAGCTCCTCAGAAAGCACTAGAGTTGGAGAATAATGACAGCCCTTGCTTTCCAAAGAGCCCCTCTGGATCTTTTTATAGTCTTCTCCTGACCTGAGAATACTGAAATACCCCTGATGGGTCTGCCGATAGACAAATCCCGTTATTATCCTGGGGGTAAACAGGTAATCTTACCTGGGGATAATAAAATAATCTTTTCCTGGGCGCCGGGCCCCACCATATGGACCTGCTTGGCGAGAACCCCGGGCGAGAAGGCTCTCGCCGAGCCCCAACTTGGCTCATCTTGGCGGGACCTTCCGCCGAGAGGGTTCTCGCTCTCGCCCGCCCACAGTGGGAGTCCCTTCCGGGCGCCCTAAGGGCGAGAACGATCTCGCCTATGGGTTGGCAAGAGCTCTCTAAGGGCGAGAACTCTACCAGTCCGCCCTTGGGCTGACCCTGGACTAGCCCAACCCCGACCTCTGAAGTCTTAATCTTCTGGGTCCTACCCAGCGAATATGGGGTTGTACAGGGGGGGGAATAGGTGTCGTGCAGTCTTTTGCGGAATTAAATTTACTTGCACAAATTAACAAACACAGCACAGAAAACACACAAAGAATTATAGTGGTTCCCCGATTTGGGTACGTCCATTTTCCCCCTTTGACCTATCTCCCACCAAGAGACGACTCGGTTACTTCTCCAAACGGATTGAAATCCAATACTCACACTACGGAAGGAACCCTTCCAACAAAGGAGTCACAACTCCACCACCACGGGTTGCACCCAACCCTTATAACTAGGAATTAAAATTCCTTTACAACAAATCAAAATTGAATGTAAAAGAAAATAAAAACAAAACTTTTTGAGATTCCGATGTCCTTCTTCATTCGTTGAAGCTTTCTTGAAAGTTACGAAGAGTTCACAACCGGATTTCTCTCTTGGAGAGGATCTTGTCAAGATCGGCGACGACAAGTGATTGCGGCGGCGATACTTTGTAGATCCAAACTTCTTGACGAAGCAAGCAATGTCTACCAACGATCTCAGTCGTATCAATCGTCTCCACCGATTTGGAATGGAGAACTAGTCTCATTCAACGAATCGAGAGACAAGAGATCTCAAGAGAGATGCGTGAGACGCTCGGCTTGCCTTGGCATTATCGTCGGAAGATCAAAGAAGCACTAAGATCAACTGCGGCGACGAACTGCGAGCGGCGACAAGCGATCGACGGTTTCCGCGATCGGCTAGGGCACGATGTCGAATACTTTTGATTTCGCGTGAATGACTTACTGTAGAGGTTCAAATATATACCAGAGGCCAACCCTAAAGACCGTTGTGAGACCCACAAGGAGAAACCCTAGCCCCGGCCGAAACAACGCACGGTATCTTGGTTCGGTCCAGCAAACGAGGAAACTTGCCTAATGCAAAATCGGCGGGAATCGTTGGTGATTCCCGTCGAAGTCGGCGGGAATCACTCACGATTCCCGTCGATTCTGCCTTGGCAGAATTCCTGTTGGAAAACTGTCAGCCGGAAGAAGTCGGCGGGAAAGCAGACTGATTCTCGTCGAAGTCGGCGGGAATCACTCACGATTCCCGTCGATTCTGCCTTGGCACAGAATCCCTGTTGGAAAACTGTCAGTTGGAAGAAGTCGGTGGGAATGCAGACTGATTTTCATCGAATCGACGGGAATCACTAACGATTCTCGCCGAAGTCGGCGGGAATGACTTAGTGATTCCCGTCGATTTTGACTTAGAAGATTTTTCTCTTCCTTCCTTTGAAGACTTGGTCTTTGACCCATCTTTGCTCCTTCTTCTGCTCTTGATCTACCTTAACTCTGTACTTGAAAATAAGTATACTCCAATAGAGAGAGCACACGTGAGTCAACACACTGATCTACTCAACGAGGGATTACGTTGCGCAGACCCGTGTATATTGACCCACTGCACCTTGACATTGGTGTGTACTTAGCATGAAATAGCTGCAAGCACAACTTGATAGAAGATCGTCAAATATATTGTCAATTCAGCTTAGTTTGTTCAGGGGATTCTTCAAATCAGGTCCATTGTGGATACAATACCCAACAATCTCTCCCTATTTGAAGAAGCCTAAACCCTACAAGCTAAGGTGAATAGAATAGATGAGAATGAAAATCATAAAATGAAAATGAAGTTAAGAGTGAAATCCATTACCATTCTCCTGAGAGCATACTTAGCATTGGCAGCCACCTTAGCCTTAGCCGAGGGGTAATCTCCCCCTTTTTGGCTTCTGCAAATCTGGGACTTCACTTGGAGCACAAAGCTCCCCCTCAGTTCTTGTATCCATGCCCGATCTTTAGTTCCTCGTTGATGCTCCCCCCTTGATCCAAGAGCCTGGATCCCTTCAGTCTTCAATCTTCATAGTTCAGCATGTCGAGTTCAGTTTTGAAGAGACTGAACTTGGCCTCGTCTAGGGGCTTTGTGAAGATATCTGTAATTTTCTTATCCGTGGGGACATAACAGAGAGAGATAACTTTGTTTTCCACATGCTCCCGAATAAAGTGGTAGCGCACTTCAATATGCTTTGTTCTGCTGTGCGACACAGGATTGTTCGCAATTGCTATTACGCTCGAGGAGTCGCAATATATAGGAACTTCTCTGAACTGCAAGTCATAATCTTCGAGTTGATTTCTGATCCATAAAAGTAGTACGCAATAGCTGCCTGCTGAGATGTACTCTGATTCAGCCGTAGAGGTTGCGACACAGTTCTGCTTTTTACTGTTCCATGAAATAAGCCTTCTTCCGAGGAATTGGCACGTCCCAGAAGTGCTTTTCCTATCATCCCTACTTCCTGCAAAGTCAGCATCTGAAAAGCCTATTAGCTCGACATCATTGTTTCTTGGGTACCACAAGCCAAGATTTGGTGTACCTTTAAGGTATCTAAGAATTCGCTTTGCAGCGAGATAATGAGATTCCTTAGTGTTCACCTGATATCTGGCACAAACGCATGTGGAAAACATAATATCCGGCCTACTAGCAGTAAGGTAGAGCAGGGATCCAATTATGCTTTTGTATTTGGTTTCATCAAAAGGTTTCCCTTTCTCATCCTTGTCTAGAGACACAGTGGATCCTATTGGAGTCCTCATAGAGGTTGCATTCTCCATTCCGAATTTCTTGAGGAGTTCATTTGTGAACTTCATTTGAGAAATGAAAATTCCATCCTCATACTGTTTCACTTGAAGTCCCAAGAAGTACTTCAGCTCACTCATGCTGCTCATTTCAAACTTCCATTGCATAAGTTTAGAAAACTTCTTGCACAGGTTGTTGTCCGTTGAGCCGAATATTATGTCATCGACATAGATTTGCACCAGCAAAATCTTGCCTTTGAATTCCCTAAAAAACAATGTCTTATTTATTTTTCCTCTCGAGAACTTGTTCTCAAGAAGAAAACTAGACAGAGTCTCATACCAAGCTCGAGGAGCTTGTTTTAAGCCATATAATGCTTTATTAAGAAAGTAAACATGATTAGGGAATGTTGGATTAACAAAACCATGGGGTTGCGCGACATATACTTCCTCTTTCAAATTTCCATTTAGGAACGCAGATTTCACGTCCATCTGATAGACAGTGAATCCTTTGTGAGAGGCATACGCCAGGAACAATCTGATTGCCTCGAGCCTTGCAACTGGTGCAAAGGTTTGATCGAAGTCAATCCCCTCCTCTTGTCTGTAACCTTGAGCCACCAGTCTGCCCTTGTTCTTGATGATGACCCCGTGTTCATCCAGTTTATTTCTGAAGATCCACTTAGTGTCGTTCACATTCTGTTTCTTTGGTCTGGGAACAAGCGTCCAGGCGTTGCATCGTTCGAATTAATGCAGTTCATCTTGCATTGCCAATATCCATGACGCATCTTTGTTCGTTTCGTCGAACTTCTTTGGCTCAACCTGTGATAGAAAACTACGGTGTAGAATCTCGTTAATTGTACCTCTACGAGTTCTGACACCGTCACGAGGATCTCCTATGATCTGATCTCTAGGATGATCCCTCACGTGTCGGAGCTCTAAGAGGTTGGCATCTGGAGCTCTAACAGCTTCTCGGGCTCCTCCCTCTTCTGGGAGATTTTCTCCATCCTAATCGTCATCTTCTCCAGTTGGCGTTGAGGTGGAGACCTTGACGTACTTGAGAGTTGCATCTTTAGCAGTCTCATCGAGACTTAGCTGTTCAAGCCTTGCACCTGCATCTTCAAGAATGCCACTGGAAGAATTGCTGTGAATCAAGCTTCCTTCATCAAATACAACATTAATGGACTCCTCTACCACTAGGGTTTTCTTATTGAAAACCCTATATGCCCGACTATGACTACTATAACCCATGAAGATGCCTTCGAAGCATTTTTCTTCGAATTTAGTACGTGGATACTTCCCATTATTGAGTACATAACATCTGCAGCCAAAAATCCTTAAATAGGACATGGTCGGTTTCCTGCCTTTCAATAACTCATAAGGCGTCTTACGATGATTCTTGTTGATCAATGCTCGGTTCTGCACATGACAATCCGTATTGACAGCCTCTGCCCAGAAGTACTCTGGAAGAGAAGCGTCATTCAACATTGTCGTACATGCTTCAATGAGCGTTCTATTTCTCCTCTTCGCAACTCCGTTTTGCTGAGGAGTACGCGGGGAGGAAAACTCATGAAAGATACAATGTTCTTCACAGAATTTTGTCATAGCACCAGACTCGAATTCTGTTCCATGGTCACTTCTGATTTTGACCACGGAGCAGTTAAGTTCGTTCTGAATCTGCTTGATAAAATTAGTGAAGATGTCAAACGTATCTGACTTTTGTTTCAAGAAGAACACCCACGTAAACCGAGAGTGATCATCAACAATCACTAGTGTATATGATTTGTCTCCTAAGCTATGAATTTGCACTGGGCCGAACAAGTCCATATGCAGAAGATAAAGACATCTGAAGGAGTCTTTGTCTGCAATGCCCTTAAAGGTAGCCAGCCCGAGTCTGTTTGCCCTTCTAGCATGCAGGACAAGGGCTATATTTGATGCACTTAATAGTAGGGGCATCCCTTACTAAATTCTTGAAAAACAACATATTAATAGTCTTGAAATTAATAAGTGATAATCTCTTGTGCCATTGTTCACAGAGAGAAGCACTGCCTTTTGCTACTAGACACACGGGGGTAGAAGAGTCTAAGCTAAGAAAATCTAAGAAAAAGATAGTTCTGCTACTAATGCCGGTTAATACCATCTCCGAAGAGGCACACGATATTATCAAGCACTTATCCTTGCAGAACTTAACGTCGTATCCTTTATCACACAACTGGCTTACACTGATCAGGTTATGGTTTAACCCTTCAATATAGGCCACGTCTGTGATAGAGAATACACCATTGGAAATCATACCATAACCCCTGGTGACTCCTCGATCAGATCCTTCAAAGATGACTTTGGGTCCATTTTCGACTGGGGAGTAATCACGTAACAGGCTTCTTGTCCCGGTCATATGCCGGGAACATCCACTGTCCATGTACCAGATTGGCGTTTTGGTGGCCTTTGGACATGTAACACCCCTATCCGTCGCATAGCATATAGCAGTAGGTCCGGCCGGGGCCCGACGCCATATACTACGGACAGACCGGTTGGTTACGCATTGAAACCATACAACCAATCACCAACGTCCTACACAGAGTCATTCTAGCGGAAGCAAATTATTAAGTTGCACAAATTTAAGAACCCTGCCAAGCAGGAATGTCCACTACAGAAGTAACGATAGGAATGAAACTACAAAAGTACCGGCCTTAAGGCCTTACAAGGTTTGCTTAACAAAACATGTCTTACATACTTCGGCTCGCAGGCCGGCCATACATGAAATAAACGGAAAGCATAAAAAGGGTTAGGCCTTCGAGGGCCAGCACCGCAACATGGGCTTTAGCCCGCTATTTTCCGCTCGGCTCCGCAGCACCTCAAGCACACACCACCGCCCGGTGGCCAACAAAAGCAACGGTCGGCAATGCTGACCAAATTATAACGATCCCGCCCCCAAAATCGGGGCGGCGATGCTCTTTCCCTGCACTTTATTAGTATAGGCAATATATTAATGTGAATACACATCAACACAGGCGTAGGCTCGCACGACCACACACCCCGTGCACTCAGGGCACATTCTCGGCGAACCGGCCAACGTCACGTCAATTCAAGCCATAGACGTTCCCAATCCACCACCGCCTCTTGGACGGTCATCCATATGAGCATTAAGCCTTCCTGGCCTTGGTCACGACAATTTAAGCCATAGACCGCCGAAGACCCTCATCCATGCCAACGGTCCTACCGAACGACATAGACCGGGTACGGTTCCGCCTGACCCGTGCTCATATCGCAACGGCAATTTAAGCCATATGCGCAGGTCAAGACTCACCGAGTCCCGTTTCCGCCAAAACAATCACATAACCCGGTTATGTTCACGTTGGCTCCCCGGCCACCGTGTTGGCAAAACTCGCTTTTGCCCAGTTTTCCGGGTGCACCTTGGAGTTAATCTTCAAGGCTCCCTGATGCAATCTACCACGTAGAAAACCCGAAAAACGCCCAAACACCCGGAGTCTTCCCCAGTTCATATGCAATGCAACATCACCGATCCGGCTCTACTTGTCCGGATAGGCTTCACACACAATGCCTATGTCCGTTTTCGCATACGGACTCTACACAAGGGGGACTTCACATATCTACCCCAAGGAACGCTCCAACTCTTCGCTCACTCGCGAGAGCGGGCTTCCTATGCAAAGGAAAAGAGGGCTTCACATGCCCAAGGATGAGGAATCGTTACCCTTGCATTCTTCCGCGGCGCCATCGAAAACTATACGGTTGGAAAGCACCGCAACGGCGTCGCCTCCGCGGATCTGGACTCGGATCGCGATTCGGAGCTCCGAAGTTCTTCCGGCGGCCGGATCTTGGACTCCTCCTCCAAACTTGCTCTCCCCTATCTCTAAAACTTAGAGAGAGATTATCCAAGAGAAATAAGGGTTTCAAAACCCTATTCCCGGCTAAAACCACCCAGGAGCAGCCCCCCACCGTCGGATCCAAAGCCAAGGAAACGAACGGCCCGGATTAAATCCAAAATCATAAAATCTGGGCCGAACACGGGTTGGCACACGGCCGTGTGCCTGGCCGTGTAGCTCATTCGCCGTCTCGACCCAAATTGAAAACCAGCACACGACATGTGACACGGCCTCCGACACGCCCGTGTCGCCTGCGACACGCCCGTGTCGGGACCCGTATCACACCCCCCGTGTGCAATAAATCAACACTTTGCAGTCAGAGGGGTACACGGCTTGGTGACACGGCATCGGACACGCCCGTGTCAAGCTAGACACGCCCGTGTTCGTGCCCGTGTCACTGCCCGTGTACCCAACCGCACAGCACAGGTGTGACACGGCTTGGGACACGCCCGTGTCCTAGGCCGTGTTCCACCACTCAACCATCGTCGACCTGAACTGGTCGACGACACGGCCCGAGCTCGACACGCCCGACACGGCCTCCGACACGCCCGTGTCGGGGCCTGTGTCACCTGCACCAAAAACCTGTCTTGGCCAAAATCGATCCCCGTCGCTCCTACAATATTTTGGGGTGTTACAATTCTACCCCCCTTAAAGAATTTCGTCCACGAAAATAATTAAGGACAAACAGGACTTAACGAAAAACAGTACCTGAGCGGAGTAATTCCGGGTACTCCTCGAGCATAGTTTGCTCCCGTTCCCAAGAGAGCTCCTCACGCCCGCAATTATCCCACCGGACCTTAACCATCCGGATCTCCTTGTTACGGAGTCTCTTGACCTCAACATCTTCGATACGAATGGGCTTGACCCTAGTCGTCAACCCTTCGTCCACCGGTACTTGGTCAACTGCGATCACCTGCGAAGGCTCTTGCACCGCCTTCCGCAACACAGAAATGTGGAACACATCATGTAATCCACTTAATTCCTCCGATAGCCTCAAACGGTATGCCGCTTCGCCGACTCGCTCCAGAACCTCAAAAGGTCCAAGGTATCTTGGGCTCAGCTTTTTCAAGCGTCTCACCCGCGAAACCCCTTTGAACGGCTTCACTTTCAGATATACCCAATCGCCTACCGCGAACTCCACGTTCCGGTGCTTGGCATTGTAGTACTTCGCCTGCCGGTCCTGAGCGATCAACAAGCGCTCCCGAATGATCCGCGCTAACGAGGTAGCACTCTCCACCTCTTGCTTCTTGTACAATCTTGCCTCACCCGTTTCAAGCCACGATAACGGCGTGCGACACTTCCTACCATACAGGGCCTCGAAGGGCGCCATTTGTATACTCGCTTGGTAGCTGTTGTTGTACGCGAACTCCACCAAATAAAGGCGATCTTCCCAATGCTTACCAAAATCCAGAACGCACATGCGTAGCATGTCCTCCATCGTTCTATTGACCCTCTCGGTGTTCCCATCCGTCTGCGGATGGAAAGCTGTGCTGAACTTTAACTTTGTTCCCAGCATCTGCTGCACCAACCTCCAATCATTTGACGTGAACCGCCCATCGCGATCACTCACAATGCTACGGGGCACCCCATGCAGCCTAACAATATTGTCAACATACAACTTTGCCAACTTCTCCACCGGATCATCCTTCCTATGCGGAATGAAATGCGACACCTTGGTTAGCCGATCTACGATCACCCAGATGGCGTCGTTCCCCTTCTGCGACCTTGGCAACCCGTGCACAAAGTCCATAGATATATCGTCGAATTTCCACTCCGGTATAGGCAAAGACTTCAGAAATCCTCCCGGCTTTTGGCACTCCGCCTTCACCAAGGCGCACGTTTGGCACTTAGCCACGTACAACGCCACATCTTTCTTGAGCCCCGGCCACCAAAACAACTTTTTGAGATCACGATACATCTTCGTGCTCCCTGGGTGGATTGAGTACTTGGTATGATGAGCCTCGTACATCAACTCCGCCAGGAGGTTACCCCCACTCGGGACGCACAACCGATGACCCTTCCTTAACAAACCATCTTCCACCGAGAACTGGGAATTTGACCCATCCAGAGCAGCCTCCAAAAGCTCCTTCATGGAGTCATCTAACTCCAATGCCTGCCGAACCCGGTCAGCCAGGTCATACTGCACTTCTGTCTAGTTTAACATTGCTTTGGCGCTCGTCTGCCTGTCAACGCAACAGATCTCAAGCTCCTCCAACTCCCGTACTAGCCGCTCATCATGCACCGACAACCAGTTGGCTTGGGCGGGAGCCCTGCGGCTCAGCGCATCCGCAACTGCGTTGCCCTTCCCGGGTACATAATGTATTTTGAAGGTGTAGTCCCCTAGGAACTCCATCCACCTCCTCTGCCTCATATTAAGGTCCTTTTGATCCAACAAGTATTTTAGGCTCTTGTGATCGGTGTATATATCGACCCTTACGCCGTATAGGTAGTGCCTCCACAACTTGAGTGCAAATATCACGGCCGCCAACTCCAAGTCGTGCACCGGATAATTTCTTTCATGCACCTTCAACTGACGCGATCCATACGCTATCATGCTCCCATGCTGCAATAACACGCAGCCCAAGCCACTACCCGAAGCGTCGCTATACACCTCTAAGCCCTCGGTCTCACTCGGCGAACTAAGCACTGGCGCCGTGGTCAACCGTCTCTTCAGCTCCTCGAAAGCTTGCACGCACTCTTGCGTCCACAAGAATTTCTGATCCTTCCTTATCAACTTCGTGAGAGGTAATGCTAACCGCGAGAAGTTCTCTACGAAGCGCCTGTAATATCCGGCAAGCCCGAGAAAACTACGGACTTCCGCGACAGAAGATAACGCAGGCCACTCCCGTATCGCAACAATCTTCGCCGGGTCCACCGCTATACCTTCCCCACTCACTATGTGACCAAGGAACCCTACCGAGGGTAGCCAGAACTCGCACTTGGAGAACTTTGCGTAAAGCTCATTCCTCCTCAAAGTCTCCAACACCAAATGCAAATGCTTGAAGTGGTCTTCTTCGCACTGCGAGTACACCAAAATATCGTCAATGAAGACGATCACAAAGCGATCCAGGAAATCTCGGAACGTCCTGTTCATCAGATCCATAAACACCGATGGCGCATTCGTCAGTCCAAACGGCATGACCGTGAACTCGAAATGCCCATACCTCGTACTGAACGCCGTCTTCGGGATATCACACTCCCTGATCCTCAGCTGATAGTACCCCGACTTCAAGTCCAACTTGGAGTATACCGACGATCCGACCAACTGATCAAAGAGATCATCAATCCTCAGGATCGGGTACTTATTCTTCTCCATTAGCTTGTTCAACTCTCTGTAGTCGATACACAGCCGCATACTACCATCCTTCTTCTTAACGAAGAGGACCGGTGCGCTCCAAGGCGACGAGCTTGGACGCACATACCCTTGCTCCATCAGATCCTCTAGCTGAACTTTCAACTCTGCCATCTCCTTAGGCGCCAACCTATACGGAGTACGTGACACCGGTTTGGCCCCCGGTACGAGCTCGATGGTGAAATCAATCTCCCGCTGCGGTGGGGCTCCGGGAAGACTATCCGAGAACACATCGGGGTATTCGCAAACCACGGGGATGCTATCCAACGGAGACTTTGGCTCCACAGCCCCCACTATTGCGAAGAACAGCTCTGCACCAGCACGAACTGCCTTCACCACCTGAAGAGCAGACATCAGTGTCCTGCTCGACCCCTTTAACCCCTCGAATGTAGTCTTCCGCCCTACACCCAGCTTGACCTCCTTCCGGTCACAGTCAATCCAAGCTTTCTGCTCTGACAGCCAATCCATTCCAAAGATCACGTCGAACTCTACTAGCGGCAGCAATGACGCTAGCAAGTCGAACTCTTGGCTCCCAATGCGAACCTTTACGGCGCACACCCTGTCCGCACGCATCGAGCACCCATTCGGTAGCAGCACATCCAACTTGTCCTTCGTCATCGAAGAAGGGACTCCGATGCGCGATATAAAGCTTTCGGACAAGAAGGAGTGTGAAGCTCCCGTATCAAACAGTGCCCGTGCCGGACTATCACTAATCACAACAAAGCCTATACAAACAATATTAGGCTAACCAGTAATAGATAACGGTATTAAAGCTAACTTGCTATAAATTAACTCATACCTATCACCACATCCGCTTGCTTGATGGCCTCCTGCTTGCCCAAGTTATAGACTCTAGGCTGAGTCGGAGCATAGTGGGACGCGGTCGACTCCACCGCTTTGCCCATCTCCTCGTAGGTAGCTCCTTGTTTCCTTTCGGACTTTGAGCGTCCACTCCAGCAATTACGGGCAAAATGCCCCGGTTTTCCACACGTGAAACAAGCGTCCGGGGTTCGATTGGTAGTTGCCCCCGAGGCACCTGAAGCAGCTGGACCCGACGTCTTAGCTTTCTTATAGAATCTGCGGTAGCCCGACTTCGACGTAGTCGGTGCCTTGAACTCCGCTTTCTTACTACCGGATTCCTTATTCGCTTGGACATTCTTCATGTCCTTCTCCAAGGACCGGGCCGAACTGACCAGGGTCATGAAACCCTGCGCCTTGGGCCCCGATAGTAGCAATCTTAGATCATCTCTTAGCCCTTCGTAGAAGCAGCTCGTCTTGTGCTCCTCGTCTGCGAAGGTAGCGCCAGCATATCTCCCCAACCGAGTAAACTCGTGGAGGTACTCATCAACGGTGCAATCCCCTTGCACCAACTTCTGAAATTCGCTTTCTAGCGCAATTCTCTGCGTCGAGGGGAGGTATCGAGCCATGAATAGTCTCGCAAACTCCTCCATCGGAACTTCGGCCAACGGCCTTCCCCGCAACTGATGTAGCTCTATGCCTTCCCACCATAACCTTGCATCCCCATCCAAAAGGAACGTCGCTATAGTGGTCTTCTGCCACTCTTCCGTTTCCGTCGCAGTCATCACCCTGTTGACCCTTGAGAGCCAATCCTCTGCTTGGGTCGGGGTTTCTGCCCCCGTGAATACCGGTGGATGAAAGCCCATTACGTGCTTCAGTTGTCTTTCTGTTGCTCTCCGAGGCAACTCTGGCTCCAAAACTACTTGCTCAACCCTCCTTTGCTCTGCCGTCTGAAGCAGTACTTGCTCCATAGCAGGAGCAGGCTGTTGCACCTGCCTTGCAGGCTACGCATTGATCATTGCCATGACCGCTTCTGCCACCAACCTAATGGTCTCGGCAGACGGAGGTGTTGCAGGCGCATCGCTTGGCGCACTGCTCGCCTCAGAACCTGGCCGTTTAGACGGCCCAGCGCCACTTCTGGTCACCTATAATCGTGCAAAACACCGATAAGCGACCCAAAAAATTACTGCAAACAGCAATTATAGGAACATGTAGGTTCCTCAAACATGTATATTTTCATTCCTAAGTGGACATTCATGGGTTCTTTTCATGTTATAACAGTGACGCACACATGTGCTCACCACCCCTTAAAGTGAATTCGTCCACGAATTCATTTAAGCTTGACCGAAACCAGAAGTCTGATACTAATTTGTAACACCCCTATCCGTCGCATAGCATATAGCAGTAGGTCCGGCCGGGGCCCGGCGCCATATACTACGGACAGACCGGTTGGTTACGCGTTGAAACCATACAACCAATCACCAACGTCCTACACAGAGTCATTTTAGCGGAAGCAAATTATTAAGTTGCACAAATTTAAGAACCCTGCCAAGCAGGAATGTCCACTACAGAAGTAACGATAGGAATGAAACTACAAAAGTACCGGCCTTAAGGCCTTACAAGGTTTGCTTAACAAAACATGTCTTACATACTTCGGCTCGCAGGCCGGCCATACATGAAATAAACGGAAAGCATAAAAAGGGTTAGGCCTTCGAGGGCTAGCACTGCAACATGGGCTTTAGCCCGCTATTTTCCGCTCGGCTCCGCAGCACCTGCAAGCACACACCACCGCCCGGTGGCCAACAAAAGCAACGGTCAGCAATGCTGACCAAATTATAACGATCCCGCCCCCAAAATCGGGGCGGCGATGCTCTTTCCCTGCACTTTATTAGTATAGGCAATATATTAATGTGAATACACATCAACACAGGCGTAGGCTCGCACGGTCACACACCCCGTGCACTCAGGGCACATTCTCGGCGAACCGGCCAACGTCACGTCAATTCAAGCCATAGACGTTCCCAATCCACCACCGCCTCTTGGACGGTCATCCATATGAGCATTAAGCCTTCCTGGCCTTGGTCACGGCAATTTAAGCCATAGACCGCCGAAGACCCTCATCCATGTCAACGGTCCTACCGAATGACATAGACCGGGTACGGTTCCGCCTGACCCGTGCTCATATCGCAACGGCAATTTAAGCCATATGCGCAGGTCAAGACTCACCGAGTCTCGTTTCCGCCAAAACAATCACATAACCCGGTTATGTTCACGTTGGCTCCCCGGCCACCGTGTTGGCAAAACTCGCTTTTGCCCAGTTTTCTGGGTGCACCTTGGAGTTAATCTCCAAGGCTCCCTGATGCAATCTACCACGTAGAAAACCCGAAAAACGCCCAAACACCCGGAGTCTTCCCCGGTTCATATGCAATGCAACATCACTGATCCGGCTCTACTTGTCCAGATAGGCTTCACACGCAATGCCTATGTCCGTTTTCGCATACGGACTCTACACAAGGGGGACTTCACATATCTACCCCAAGGAACGCTCCAACTCTTCGCTCACTCGCGAGAGCGGGCTTCCTATGCAAAGGAAAATAGGGCTTCACATGCCCAAGGATGAGGAATCGTTACCCTTGCATTCTTCCACGGCGCCATCGAAAACTATACGGTTGGAAAGCACCGCAACGACATCGCCTCCGCGGATCTGGACTCAGATCGCGATTCGGAGCTCCGAAGCTCTTCCGGCGGCCGGATCTTGGACTCCTCCTCCAAACTTGCTCTCCCCTCTCTCTAAAACTTAGAGAGAGATTATCCAAGAGAAATAAGGGTTTCAAAACCCTATTCCCGGCTAAAACCACCCAGGAGCATCCCCCCACCGTCGGATCCAAAGCCAAGGAAACGAACGGCCCGGATTAAATCCAAAATCATAAAATCTGGGCCGAACACGGGTTGGCACACGGCCGTGTAGCTCATTCGTCGTCTCGACCCAAATTGAAAACCAGCACACGGCATGTGACACGGACTCCGACACGCCCATGTCGCCTGCGACACGCCCGTGTCGGGACCCGTGTCACGCCCCCCGTGTGCAATAAATCAACACTTTGCAGTCAGAGGGGTACACGGCTTGGTGACACGGCATCGGACACGCCCGTGTCAAGCTAGACACGCCCGTATTCGTGCCCGTGTCACTGCCCGTGTACCCAACCGCACAGCACAGGTGTGACACGGCCTGGGACACGCCCGTGTCCTAGGCCGTGTTCCACCACTCGACCATCGTCGACCTGAACTGGTCGACGACACGGCCCGAGCTCGACACGCCCGACACGGCATCCGACACGCCCGTATCGGGGCCCGTGTCACCTGCAACAAAAACCTATCTTGGCCAAAATCGATCCCCGTCGCTCCTACAGCATTTTGGGGTGTTACAGGACATACCTACAAAACAGAATTAGTTTCCCTTAGGAACACAATCAAACTTGGGTCCTAGATTCCTTGTTAGCACACTCCCCCTCGGTGGGTTAACCCTACGAGTGGTCGGCCTCGCATTGCTAACAAAAGGAGTCTCATTGTATCTTGGATTAAACCAGCAATCCACGACAAAGTGACCAACTTTGCCACAGTACCAACAGTCAAACTTGTTATACCGGTTCCTAGGCTCCTGCTCCACCCTTGGAATGGTGGGTCCAGCCAGGGCCTTGGATCTGGAGGTGGAGGCATCATGATGACAGCAGTCACACGACTTCTTCACTTCCTGTTCCTTCAGTATGATAGGCTTGGCCTTTGGTGCCTGCTTCCTATTATGGCCGCTAGAGAAGTGGCCATAATTTTCCACTTGGATTTCCTCATAAGGTGCCTTGAAGACACTCTCACCGTAGTTGCGGGGGAAGGTCCAACCATCATATCGGCTCTTGATCTTTTTAACCGAGGGCCGGAAGAAGTGGTCATAGGTTGACTCAAAGTCTTGCTCATTGCAAGGAAAGTCAGGCTTTCTGAATGAAACAGGACCGAGTGAGGCTTTTCCCTTGTCTGCAGCAGAGGCCTTCTTAGCAGCCTTATTTTTCCTCTGATTTCTGTTTCTCTTGGATGATTTGCCAGGCACAGCCACATGTCCTAAGCCAGCTCCCTTAGCCTGAGCAGAGAATTCATAAACCAGAGGAAGAACGGTCTTGGGCATAGAGAAGCTTTTGACAATCTTCCTCTCTACCGCAAGCTGTTCTTCCAGCTTGTTGATTTCTTCCTGTTTTTTGTCAAGGAGCCTTAGAGAGTCTGAGTGCTCAGAAGTCAGGTCCAGGTATTCCTGTGGGAGAGAAATCAAGCTAGTGATCTCTTCTCTTAGGGACACACCCTCAGCCTTAAGGAATTTGACTTCCTTTTTCTGAGCCCTCAACCTCTTGCGACATTCCTCAAAGGTATTAAGTAGAAGCTCATACTTTTCGAGGAGTTCAGCTTCACGAGCATATGGGCTGTCCTTGTGGTCATCTTCAGGAGACTCAGAGTCAGAGTCAGAGTCAGAGAGGGGGGTGCGATCTTTTACCTTCCCAGTAAATGGGGGACAGTCTTCATCTGAGTCGGAGCGACCCATTAGCCCGAAGTAGGCTTCCTCATCATCACTGGAGTCTGAAGAGTCAGATTCACTCAGTGTCTTTGGTTTTTTAGCAATGTACCTCCTCTCCTTCTTCTTATCTCTAGAGGACATGTGCTCCTCTCCTTTCCCCTTGTCTCTCTTGCTTTGGTGGCAGTCAGCAACGATGTGGCATGGCTTATTGCATCCAAAGCAGATAATGTCAGCAGAGCGATGTTTGTTCTATTTAGAATCATACTTGTCAGAAGAGTAATTCTTCTTCTGATGTCTGGAGGAGGAGCTGTCTCTCTTTCTTTGATTCCTCATCTTGAGGAACTTCTTGAACTCTCGAGTGATGAAGGAGAATTCTTCTTCAGATAGCTTGGAGCCGGAAGAGCATGGCTCAGAGTCTTCTTCCTCATCCTTTTTCCAAGAGCGGGACGAGGCTGCACCCTTGCCTTTCCTTGAGCGATTAGCTTTCAGGACTACAGTCTTTTCTTTGGCAGTGACCTTATCGGCTTCTTCTTTAGCTTTTCTGGTATTCAGCTGAAACTCATAGGACATAAGCTTCCCAAATAGAATCTGGGGATCAGTTTTTGCCAGCTTGCAAAACTCCCTGATGGCGCAGATCTTGGTGTCACATTCCTTAGTAATGGATCTAAGGAATTTGTCATTTAGTTCACCATTGGTGAACACTCTGCCATATCCCTTCAGGGCATTGACGATCTTTAGAAAGTTCTCGAAAGTAACTTCGATTTCTTCCTTGGTACCTTGCCTGAAGGCCTCATACTTTTGGTTCAGAAGGGATCTTCGATCATCCTTTACTTTATCTGTGCCTTCCATCAGGATGATCAGACAGTGCCAGATGTCCTTGGAAGTCCTGCAGTTGCTGAAATTCTGCATCATGGAATCATCGACGACGCTTACTAGAATGTTCTGAGCTTTCTTATCTAGTCCGACAAACACCATCTAATCCTTATCCATTTCGGAGAGCTTCTTGCGCACCATCTTGGTCGGATCAATGGTGGAGGCCTTAGTGGGGATATAAGGTCCCTCCTCCACTATCATGAAGAGTCGGGGGTCGACTGCTTCCATGTAGAACCTGATCCTTTCCTTCCAGATGGGAAAGTTCAGCTTGGTGCATACTGGGATCTTTCCTGAATACTTAAGTTCGTCCATTCTCGAGATCTTCTTTCTTCTTGACACTTGATACAGGATCTTACTCAAGGTATTAACCTTATTGATGAGTAACCTCACTCTGATACCACTTGAAAGTCTCTAGTGTCGACTAAATCCACCTATTGGGGGGGGGGGGGGAATAGGTGTCGTGCAGTCTTTTGTGGAATTAAATTTACCTGCACAAATTAACAAACACAGCACAAAAAACACACAAAGAATTATAGTGGTTCCCCGATTTGGGTACGTCCACTTTCCCCCTTCGACCTATCTCCCACCAAGGGACGACTCAGTCACTTCTCCAAACGGATTGAAATCCAATCCTCACACTACAGAAGAAACCCTTCCAACAAAGGAGTCACAACTCCACCACCATGGGTTGCACCCAACCCTTACAACTAGGAATTAAAATTCCTTTACAATAAATCAAAATTGAATGTAAAAGAAAATACAAACAAAGCTTTTGGAGATTCCGATGTCCTTCTTCGTTCGTTGAAGCTTTCTTGAAAGTTACGAAGAGTCCACAACCGGATTTCTCTCTTGGAGAGGATCTTGTACAGATCGGCGGCGGCAAGTGATTGCGGCGACGATACTTTGTAGATCCAAACTTCTTGATGAAGCAAGCAAGGTCTACAAACGATCTCAGTCGGATCAATCGTCTCCACCGATTCGAAATGGAGAACTAGTCTCGTTCAACGAATCGAGAGACAAGAGATCTCAAGAGAGATGCGTGAGACGCTCGGCTTGCCTCGGTACTGTCGTCGGAAGATCAAAGAAGCACTGAGATCAACGGCGGCGACGAACTGCGAGCGGCGACAAGCGATCGGCAGTTTTCGCGATCGGCTAGGGCACGGCGTCGGCTACTTTTGATTTCACGTGAATGACTTACTGTAAAGGTTCAAAATACGGGTATATATATACCAGAGGCCAACCCTAAAGACCGTTGTGGGACCCACAAGGAGAAACCCTAGCCCCAGCCGAAACAGCGCACGACATCTTGGTTCGGTCCAGCGAACGAGGAAAATATCCTAAGGCAAAATCGGCGGGAACCGTTGGTGATTCCCGTCGAAGTCGGCGGGAATCACTCACGATTCCCGTCGATTCTGCCTTGGCAGAATTCCTGTTGGAAAACTGTCAGCCGGAAGAAGTCGGCGGGAAAGCAGACAGATTCTCGTCTTAGTCAGCGGGAATCACTCACGATTACCGTCGATTCTGCCTTGGCAGAATTCCTGTTGGAAAACTGTCAGCCGGAAGAAGTCGGCGGGAATGCAGACTTATTTTCGTCGAATCTGCGGGAATCACTAACGATTCTCGTCGAAGTCGGCGAGAATGACTTAGTGATTCCCGTCGATTTTGACTTAGAAGATTTTTCTCTTCCTTCCTTTGAAGACTTGGTCTTTGACCCATCTTTGCTCCTTCTTCTGCTCTTGATCTACCTTAACCATGTACTTGAAAATAAGTACACTCCAATAGAGAGAGCACACGTGAGTCAACACACTGATCTACTCAACGAGGGATTACGTTGCGCAGACCCGTGTATATTGACCCACTGCACCCTGACATTGGTGTGTACTTAGCATGGAATAGCTGCAAGCACAACTTGATAGAAGATCGTCAAATACATTGTCATTTCAGCTTAGCTTGTTCAGGGGCTTCTTCAAATAAGGTCCATTGTGGATACAATACCCAATAATATATATATATATATATATATATATATATATATATATATATATATATATATATGGCCATTTATCGGGACCACCCCTCTAACTTTGCTAAATTACTAACAACACCCCTCTTATTTTTGAAATTACAAAAGCTTCTCCTAAAGTTTTCATTTCATTACAAAATCCCCCTCTGAAGTTTTAATTTCATAACATCCATGCACAAAAACACCCTCATCGGTGTACAGTGTCCAAGGGTTATTTTTCTTCATGGATGCAATGAAATGAAAAGTCGATGAGAGGTTTTGTAATGAAATGAAAACTTTAAGGAAATTTTTTGTAATTTCAAAAATAAAAGGGGTGCTCTCACTAATTATGTTAATTTACAGGAGAGGTTTGGGTAATTATTTCTATATATATGTATATAGGCGCCGAATCATATGCGAATGGAAAAACTGTGTGAATATGCGCAGAATCCCCGTCCGTCGTTTGATTGATACGCGTGATCCTCCTTCCCAGAGACTTTGCACTACGGCGGCCGGCGGCTGTGGGCTCGCCGGTCATCGGCGCCCGCCGCCCGCCGCCCGGGGCTTGTCGGCATTTACGCTGACGAGGCCCGGGCGGCTGGTGGCCAGCGAGCCCGCAGCCGCTGGCCGCCGCAGTGCAAAGTAATCTCCTTCACAGCTACACAGCGGAGGCCGAGGGCTGCGGGCTTGCCGGCCACCGGCTGATGCGGTGCAAAGTAATTTGCTTCACAGCTACATAGTGGCGGCGGGCGGCGGCGGGCTCGCCGGCCACCGGGGCTTGTCGGCGTAAATGTCGACGACCCTCGGGCGGCCGGTGGCCGGCAAGCCCGCCGCCGCTATTGCTGTGTTAGTGTTTCGCCGATGTTGTAGGTGTTTCACCACTAGATTTGTATTGGACGGTGGAGATGAATAGTTCGCATGTTCGCACACACTCTTCTTCGCACAGGATTCGGCCCCTATATATATATATATATCTTATCTTATATACATAAAGCAATATGCATATGTTTGAGGCGCACCACACTTTAATTTTGGACCATTGGATTTGCCTCAAACTAAAATTCTACCGCTACATGAGAGAGAAGGGGGAGGAGAAAGAGGGGGAGAGAGATGACCGAAGGGAGAGGAAGAAGTGGCAGATGGCGTGAAGGGAGAGGGAGAGAGAGAGAGGAATAGGGGAGAAAGAGGGCGAGAACTTAGGCTCTATTTGTTTGGGTGTTTCGCTGCTCCGTTTTGGGCAAACGCCGCCGGAAGGAGGGTAAACAAATGAATCTCCGGTGGCGTTTGCTCCGTTTACACCCGCCCGCCTTGAGAAACGCCCAAAAAAGCTCCGTTTGGAGCAGCCACCTCCCCCCTCCGGTTCGAATACTCCGTTTCCACCCGTCGGATCGACCCGTCACCGCCGAACCAAATGGAGCCTTAATGTTTTACGTCAAAATGTAAATTTTTTTACAAAATAAAAATTGTAATATTGATTAAAAAAAATTTACGATCATTTTGAGTACTCATATGTATATATTGCGGTCGCTGCCCGCCTTGAGGCGGGCGCAACCCGCAACGACACATCGAGAACGGGCGAAGCCCGTGCAGAGGCGGGCAAAGCCCGCCTGGATGCGGCCGAAGGCCGCCCAAGAGCATCGAGCACGCCTTGATGCGGACGCAGCCCGCAACGACGCATCGAGCACGGGCGAAGCCCGTTCGTAGGTGGGCGAAGCCCGTTCGTAGCCCGTGCGAAAGTCTCTTTGAGCCTGTTCATTTGGATAGAATTGAAATTTGAGATTAGAATTGAATATTGGTGAATATTGTGGAATGGTGACCAATTCCAAATCCAATGTTCGCCTAATAAACAATATTTATGAATATTATGGAATTGATCAATTATTTTGTTCGTTTGTCAAATAAAATACAATCTAAAAATTAAAATATATTATGAAAAAAAACTAATGTTTTTTCACATATATTATAAAAAAATGTGCATCCAGGCAGAAAAATGTGCACCCGAGTACAAAAGCGTGTCCGGGAAAAAAATACGTGTGCGGGTGCAAAAACAAGGGCGCAAACGACAAATCACGCGTCCGGGCGAAAAATGCGTGTCAGGGCGAAAAACGACGTCCGGGAGAAAAACGGCGCCCGAGCAGGCGAAAAATGTGCGCCCGGGAGAAAAACGCACTCGGGCGAAAAACGGGCGCCCGAGCGAAAAACGAGAGCCCGGGGAAAAACATGCGCCTGGGCGAAAAACGCGTGTTCGGGCGAAAAACAAGAGCGCCCATGCGAAAAAACGCCCGCCCGGACGAAAAACGAGTCTCGGTCGGAATTGTAATTTTTATATAGATTAGAAAGAATTGTCTTTACCTGAAAATGAATTACACGGAATTCATTAAAATTTCAATTCCAACATCAAACATGCAAACGAACGAAAAAATTAGAATTACATCTTCAATTCTAATTTCAGGAGCGCAATTCCGTACAAACAAACGGACTCTATATGATTTTGTCCATCAAATATGTGATGACAAAATTATAGAAGTATTCCTCACCTCTTCTCCTCCATCTCTTCTTCACCTCTGGATCGGGATTTTTTCGCCGGCGACCTTGGGCGTTGCCGGAGCCGGAGCAAGCAGCGGTGTTGTGGTTTAAAAACAATATAGGGGAGCACGTGAGCGGAGCCGGAGTCGCGTAGGTGGAGGCTGATTTGGGCGGAGCCAGAGAGGTATAGGCGGCGTTTGGTGACGCCATTTGGGTTGGGAGAGCAAGGAACATTAAACTTTGGTGGTGCTGCCGGATCATGGTCGTGGTAGTGCAGTGGTGCAGAGTGCACATCTTGGCGTACAGGACGGTGGTGTGCAACCGTCGTATTTATTCGGGCAAGTATAATGAGCCGCATCTGCGGCTAGTGGCGGTCAGCGCGAGGAAGTATCTTAGCCTTAAGTGGACTTTTGCGTCAAGGCATCTGAGCTTCGAGTGGGGCAACCTAGCAACGGGTTGCAGACAGATCAGAGTGCGTCAGCGACGTCGTGTGTCGACGTAGGCGGTCAGCTTGACACAATATTGAAAGACCTTGGAATACTGGAGAGGATTCAGAGAACCAGTTTGGAGCGAGTCACTCTGACTTAAACTTGGTTGTCTTTGTGGACGCCTCTGCATCTTCCTATTGACTTTATTTTGTGTTAGTTGTAAGATCCATCTGGGAATTGCGGGAGGCAAAGTCATTGTATTTTGAATATCATTTAGTAGAGGCTTTCTGGTTGGACTCCGATCGACTCATGGTTTTTAACTTATTTTGGGATTCTCCATGTATGCACTTTTGTGTTTGCGATTATTTTGTTCTTGCGTATTTTGCTAATGACTTTTTGCAGGTAGCTCAGCTTGTGTCCTCGCATGCACTCAGGTCCGTAAGAACGTGTTTATCTCAACAAGTGGTATCAGAGGGAGGTTCAGTCGAGTCGATTGGATATTTTGGATTTGAGAATAGGTGCGGTAGGTGACGATCATTGGTTCACTCACTATCCTCACTAATCACATTTTTTGAAATAGCCGGCTCCAAGATCAGTGCTCAGAGTTGACATTGGATTGAGTGCAGATGGATTCGAGTTCTGAGAAGATGATGAAGTTGAACAGGGTCAACTATCATGAGTGACATCTGATGATGGACTTGATTTACGTCAAGGGTTGACACTCGCCTATCTTTGAGGAGATGTCAAAAGATATGGATCCTACAAAATGAGCAATCGAACATTACAAGGTGTGCGCCTTTGTTAGACGAGTTGTGGAGAGTAATATTTACAATCATGTGGCGAATATCATTGATGTCAAGGTGCTATGAAAGACATTGAAGTCTTTATATATGAAGAGTACGAGAATGAACAAGCTCTTGCTACTGACAAAGATTAGTGATTGTAAGTATAAGAAGGGCACACATATACTTGATCACGTGAATGAGTTCCAAGGAGTGTTAGATCAACTATTTGCCATGAAGGTGACCTTTGATAATGAAGTCAATGCACTGCGGTTACTTAAGTCTCTCCCAGACTCTTGGGAGAGGTACGAGTTTCACTGATTAACTCGTCTCCATGAGATGTTCTGATTATGGAGGTTGCAAAGAGTGAGATTCTGAATGAGGAGGTGAGAAGAAAATCTCAGGGTGAGTCATATGCACATTCAAATGTTTTGTATACTGAGTATAGGGAGAGAGAAAAGGGCAAAGATGACACATGGTCTAACAAAAGCAAGTCCAGACCGCGGAATAATATTGAGTGTTTTCTTTGTGACAAGAAGGGGCGCATCAAGAGAAAGTGTCATGCCTAGAAGAAATTACAGATACAGGAATCAGGAAAGCAAGATGAGACCATGACTTCAGTAGCGACAGCCTTTGATGACGATCTACTCTTTGCGAGTGATGAGGTGATGGCTGACCTCGTTTGTAGAGATGATAAGTGACTGGTAGACTCGGGGGCTAAATCACACGTTTCAAGCGATAGAACACAATTTGCTACTTACACCTCACGTGATTGCGGGGTGTTGAGGATGGGCAATAGGAGAGCTTGCAGATCTATCGACGTCGGTGATGTGCACCTGAAGACGAGCACAAATTCTGTTTTTGTGCTCAAGAACGTTCGTCATGTACCTGACATCCGATTCAGTTTGTTGTCTGTTGATCGATTGGATGTGGATGATTATGATATCAATTGGTGACAGACTATGAAGATTGACCAAAGGTTCTTTGGCATAGGCTGTGGTAGCATGACGTCCGGCCTTTATTGTATGAAGGCGAGAGCTGTAGGTGTGGGGGAGCACAAGGTCAGAGATGACTAGGCTTGTGCAGAGAAACCAAAAACTGCACCAAACCGACAAACCGCACTATACCGTGCCACACTTCAGATCACATCGCATGGTTGCGGTGCGGTTTGGTTTTGTGAGTGTCAAAACCGATCCTCGGTCGGTGCGGTGCGGTTTATAACTCCATAAAACCGAGAAAACTGCACCGACACTATAAAATATATAAATTACAAGTATTAAAGTAGAATATTAAAATATAAGTATTAAAGTATAAAATTTAAGTGACCCGTCTCTCTCCCTATAAGAAATTTAGAATAATTGATTCGATGCTTCTGAAGACATCTGAAGGTATACTGTATGAATAGTGTTGGACGGTACATAAGTCTTTAATAGAAATTATGATAAGAAATATGAATAAATGGAAAAATTCGGAAGGATTGGTTCAGAATAATTATACATTTAAATATAGTAGATCAAATAATGACTATCAGAATAATTATACATTTAAATATAGTAGATCAAATAATGACTAAAAGTCTAAGAATGATTGAGATAAAAAAGCAATGAAAAATCAAAACGGCATCGAAAAAATCGACTGCAAATCGCACCGAATTGAAACTGCACCGCACGGTTTCGGTGCAGTGCGCTTTTGGTTGGTCAAAAATTACACCCCTGCGGTGTGGTTTCGGATTCGGCTCAAACTGCACTGAACCGCACAGCTCATATGCCTAAAGATGACAGAGTCATTGATTTGTGACACTGGTAGCGCAGACTATTCAGTGAGAAAAATGCTACAAACAAGTGAGACATCATATCTTAAAGTCGACGGTGATAAGCAGGAGAATGATTCTCATATTATTGCTGGCTAGCGACGTCGGGTGACTTTTGATTGTCACGATTCTACATCGAGTTCGGCAGTTTGCGCGGGAGAGATGCATAGTTGCAGTGATGGTTCTCGCGGGGAGTTCGCCAATTTGGAGAGCTCTTCCTCCTAGTCGGGAAGAGGGAGAATTGTTAGATTCGGGTTCCCTCTTAGTTGGACAAAACTCACGGCAATGGACGTCGAGAGGTCCGTAATAAGGCGTTTCTAGTCATGAAGGGATCTTGACGCGATCCGGCATAAGATCAAAGCGGTAAAATGGTCTCATGGCTCGAATTTATATTTCTTATATACTATTATTATTATATATAATAATATATATATCTATATTAATAAAGCTCATCAGTTTTTCCGTCGCCTCTCTCCGTACACCGTTACCGTCCGTCTCCGTCACGCGCCCAACCTCACAAATCAGCCCCGCCGCCTGCTCCGTTCTGCTCTCCGTCACGGATGGATTTTCCGGAAATTCCCTGCCGCTTGCCCGCCGCTTCTCGCACAGTCCGCCGCGTGCCCCGCCCTCCTGCCGCGTGCCGCGACCGTAGCCCTTGCCGCTCCCTGCTTCATCACACCACTTCTCTGCTCTGCTTTTCTCTCATCCCTACCTCTTTTTGCCGCTTCGACGCCTCCGCAGAATCCTTCATCAACGTCGTCCCAAGGCCACCACCAGCCGGACACTCTTTCCGCCATCCGACGTCACTCCAGTGATCCGTACTCCTGAGTTTGGTAATTATCTCTTTTGCTGATTTTCAGAGTATGTTGCATCATCAGATCTATAACTTCATTTTCCACGATTTCTCTCTCGATTTTCAAGTCTGATCCCGATGTTCACGCTTCCTTCTCGATATCACGTGATTTTGAGGCTTGAATCTTGGTTTGAGATATGGTTATTCTCCGTTTTACATATGGATGTCTGATTCCAGTTTTTCATTTTTCTTATGTACAGGTTCACATTTTCTTTGAGATCTGTAGCAGCATTTTCCTTCCGTTCTGCCTCTCAGCTCATGTTCCTTCATCCGGCCGTCATACATAGATACTTTCTCTAATTTTTTCAGCATTTGTTGTTCACAATTCCACTGTTGTGTTTTTTATTTTCTCCTACAATCACATATTATTTTCTCCTGCTATTTTCTGCCACTATCATTCATTCCAAACAAAACTCTTTCTTGTGCTACACATTTGTATTCAGCATGACAAACACTTCCACTGTTACTGTTTGTTTTTGATGGGTTTTACCGCATATTCTCTTAAGTAATAGTAATGCATTAGTCCACGGCTACTCTTCCTGCACGCTGAATTGTTTTGCTTCTCCATACTTATATGCCATAAATAAATGTACAAAAATATACATTATATTATTGTTTGAGCTGGTTATTGTGCTGCCGCTGCTCTCTTCCAATGCTTTCTAATTTACTGATATTTGGCATTATATGGTAGATTAATTTATGCTCTATTTTGTATGTTGGAATAGGATTAACCTCATGCGCATTCACACAGATATTACTTTAGTGGTAAGGCCTACAGATTACTTTTAGTTGTTATTGTATTTCTTGATTTCCCTGCCGCTGCCCTATTGAAATGCTTTGCAAATTAATGTCATTCTCAACTATATGATACATAAAATTACTCTCTTTTTGGTGTGCTGTAATAGGCTTCACCTGATGAACATTCACACATATATTAGGTAAGCGTTAAGACGAACGGATTACTTTTTCTATTATAATATGTCATTATTATAATCTTTACTTTCTGTAATATGTGCTGACTACAGTCATCTCTATGTGAAACCGTGTTCAATCCTTCTGAATATCTCCAAAGCTTCGTCTGAGTTCCGTAAACCCTAAACCGAACTTAACCGAACCAGTACAACTCTAACTGTACACATAAATTCATAAACTATTACTCTTTCTGTGCATGTTTGTGTCTGCCCCATAATGCTCACAAACGCTACATTTCTAATCGTATGCTCGAGTGTCTTGACTTTACATTTTCTATATCCGTGAACTTAGAGCTAGAACATCAAATAGGAGGCGCATGTGCAGCGGCATAGAGTGCCTTCTTTCCAAGATCAGGGGCGACGTTTTCAATATTGTGTTCATGGTTCATGGTTGAACAAAGCTCGAAATGGAATGCGTGGTGAAGAAATGTATAATCCCAAATACTAATTAGAAATAAAGATTTAGCATTGCAAAATATCATGCCCCCTGGATCTCATTGCCATTACAATTTAATCTCATATTTGTTTTGAAATTTCCCTTCGTGCTTCCAAATTCCAATGACAGCTTTTTAACAAATCATTTATGACTCGCTGAAGTTGTAGAGAAGTAAATGCTATCTAACTGGCTTTGATTTATATCGCCAGGTGCAATGTGAAGAAATGTTCTCATAATTGATGGTATTGAGGTATAGCACATGCAATGTGAAGAAATGTTCTCATAATTGTAGAATTTTTAACAAAAAATGCACTAGCTGTATCGCCATATGTTCTTCAAGAGTATATGTTTTGTAACTGATGGCATTAATCTACAACTCAGGTGATAATGAAGAAATGCTCTCTAAGTGGAAGAGAATTTAATGGAAAATACATTACTGTTATAACTTGAATCTGATAATAGCTCTGTTCTTTAATGCCCATCAGACAGTGCTAACACCAGCCATTCAATAGTGTTGTCACCATCACACTGTTCAATTTTTACAACAGTGCCCATCTTGTAGCTCTTCTGCAATCTTGTAACACCCCTATCCGTCGCATAGCATATAACAGTAGGTCCGGCCGGGGCCCGACGCCATATACTACGGATAGACCGGTTGGTTACGCGTTGAAACCAATCAACCAATCACAACGTCCTACACAACACCTAGCGGAAGCAATTTATTAGAGTTGCAAAGAATAAAGAACCCTGCCAAGCATGAATGTCCACTACTCAAATCCATAGGAATGTATAATACACAAAACGGAAGAAATAGCCTTAAGGCTTTACAAGAGTTGCTTAAGTACAAGTGTCTTCCAAACCTCGGCACGCAGGCCGGCCACACATGAGTACAAGAGGTAAAACACTCAAAACAAGGCCTTCGAGGGCCAGCACAGCAACTTGGGCTTTAGCCCGCTAATTACCTCTCAGCTCCGTAGCACCTGCAAGCAACAATCCACCGCATGGTGGTAAACAAAGGCAACGGTCAGCAATGCTGACCAAATTATAACGATTCCGCCCCCAAACCGGGGCGGCAAAGCTTCTTCCCTGCACTTGTTAGCAAAACACGCAACACAGCCAAACAAGCATCTCAACATAGGTGCACGCTCTCACGGCCGTACACCCCGTGCTCTCAGGGCACTTACTCGGCGAAGCCAGTCCGAACCCCGTCCGGTCCTCGACTCCACCACCACCCCCAGGATGGCAATCTTTGTGAGCATTTAGTCTTCTCAGCCGCAGCCTAGACTCGATCTCCAAATCTCGGTAAGTCCCACGTAAACTTTAGGTCGCTTTAACCGAGAAGGTGGAGCGGGTAGAGGGCTACTAGTCCGTTGCTCACTCCGCCACTGCCATTCGGCCCTTTGGCGCGGACTAAGCTTTCCCCAGTCCCAATTAACGATCAAACACGGTACATAGCCCCGCTAAGTACCCGGTTGGCTCCCAGGCCACCGTTATGACAGAACTACATTTCCATCCAAGATTTCCGGGTGCATCTCGGGTTTCATCCCCAAGGCTCCCTGCTGCAATCCAATCATGATACATAGCCCCGCTATGTTCCCGGCTGGCACCCAGGCCACCGAGATGGCAGAACCTCGTTTCCGCCCAGATTTCCGGGTGCACCTCGGGGTTAATCCCCAAGATTCCCTGATGCATTCTACCGCATAGCAACCCGAAAACAACCACAACGCTCGGAGTCTTCTCCGGCTAAAATATGCATAGCAAAACATCACCGATCCGGAACACACGTCCGGGTAGGTTTCACACAACATGCTTATGTCCGTACTACGATTCCGGACTCTAACAAGGGGGACTTTACATATCTACCCCAAGGAATACCACGATCTCGCCGCACACTCGCGGGAGAGGGGTTTTCCCATGCAAAGGAAGAAGAGCTTCACATGCTCAAGAAGAGAATCGTTACCCTTTCGCTTTTCCGCGGCGCCATCGAAAACTATGCGGTTGAAAAGCACCGCAACGGCGTCACCTCCGCGGATCTGGACTCGGATCGCGATTCGGAGCTCCGAAGCTCCTCCGACGGCCGGATCTTGGTCTCCTCCTCCAAACTTGCTCTCCCCTCTCTCTAAACTCTTAGAGAGAGAATGGCTAAGGGAAATGAGGATTCCCAACCCTAAATCCCGGATAAAACCCCTCAGGAACAGCCCCCCACCGTTGGATCCAAAGCCAAGGAAACGAACGGTCAAGATTAGATCTGAAATCCCAAAAACTGGGCTGAACACGGGTTCACACACGGCCGTGTGCCTGGCCGTGTAGCTCATTCGCCGTCTCGACCAAGATTGAAAACCAGCACACGGCCTTTGACACGGCCTCCGACACGCCCGTGTCGCCTGCGACACGCCCGTGTCGGGACCCGTGTCACGCCCCCCGTGTGCAATTTAACAACACTTCGCAGTCAGAGAGGTACACGGCTTGGTGACACGGCATCAGACACGCCCGTGTCAAACTAGACACGCCCGTGTTCGTGCCCGTGTCATTTCCCGTGTACCCAACCGCACAGCCCAGGTGTGACACGGCCTGGGACACGCCCGTGTCCTAGGCCGTGTTCCACCACACGACCATCGTCGACCTGCACTGGTCGACGACACGGCCAGCTCGACGGCTCGAGCTCGACACGCCCGACACGGCCTCCGACACGCCCGTGTCGGGGCCCGTGTCACTTGCACCAAAAATCTGACTTGGCCAAATTTGATTCTCGTCGCTCCTACAACATTTTGGGGTGTTACAAATCTGATAGTGCTCACGCCTAGATTTTTATAGTTACCAAAAGGGTTTTTTTTGTTTTCAACCTGTGATTTTTGTCAATTTGAGTACCCTTGCTGTCTTAAGAGCATTGCGGACACATTTACACAACTCTTGGTTTTTTTCATGTTTTTTGCTTCCTGATGATTATGCTAACACCATATTCTCATATATCCATTCTTTGTCAAGAAAATGTTGCTATGAATAGTTGAACAACAATATTATTTAGAACTTTATTGAACTACCTTAGATTAAATGTAAACATTCATAGAAAGAATATATTGGGTGTAATTTTCTAACAACGCATGCTCTTATAAATTTCATGTTAGCGGATTAGCTTTTAATGAGTTATCTACTCATGTATGTTCTAACTTTATTGAACTATCTTTTTATTATTAATAGAAATAGTAAATTTCAAAATAATTATACAAGTACATTTTATGACACACAAATAGTTCATGTATTTGATTTTAATGAGTTATCTACTCATGTATGTTGTAAATGTCAGGCTGAACATCTTCGCACTCTCAAATAATCGACCCGTTTGCTTTCCTTGTGAGCACTCTTCCAGTTCTGTAGCCCCCAAATCAAGGTCAGCAATTGATCCGTTCGGCACATTACTTTTCCGAGCCTAGTGGCGGAAAACTGGAGGATTGCTGGCTTGGAGAACTGCCTCTAAACAGATGGCCAACATTTATTAATATTTCTGCTCTTCCGAGCCTAGTGGCGGAGCTGCTTGACTGTAACTCCAATTGGGCGGTTCCTTTGCTTGCGGGATTTAGCGCCACTCTAATTGAAGCCATTTCGCGATTGCCAAGAGATGATGTGGGGGGCATGGACAGGCTTATCTGGACCCATTCTGAAAAAATAAACATGAATGCTAGTGTCGTCTACGAATTAGAATGCCCGCAGGGAACCCTCTCTGGCAGTGAAATCTGGAAACTAAAAACTCAGCCGCGCATCCGCATGTTACTCTGGCGAATGATAAACAATATGCTTCCAACTAATGACTGGCTTTTCCAACATCGGCTACGAATGAATGCGGACTGCCCATGGGGTTGTAATAAAGCAGAAAATATTAGCCATTTACTGGGAGACTGCCGCTTTATGGGGAAAATCAAAGCTGAAATGTCCAGGCTGAGCATCCAGATTAATATTTCTTGTACAAATTTGATGGAAGGTTTGCTGGATGATTTAACAAACAGCTCAGGCCAAGTCAAGAGTAAGATTTTAGCATCAATTATTTACAACATTTGGAAAGCTAGAAATCAAATGATCCATGGCGAGGTCTATCTACAGCCTGCAACTATTGTCATAAACGCAATTTCTGATGCATCGGATGGTAGCTGGGCGGCCCCTTGTAACCTGGAAAATTCTTGGTCGCCCCCGCCTCTTGGATGGTTTAAAATAAATTATGATGGGTCTGTGCATATGAACAACACTGCTGGGATTGGCTGCACCATTAGAAACAGTGCAGGTGAGCTGATTGCTGCTAGGGGCAGCAACATATGTAGCCGGTCCGTTAACATGTCGGAGCTTCGTAGTGCCCTTCTTGGCCTCTCTCTTGCCAAAGAAATTTTGCCTAGTGTGAATGACATCATTCTTGAAGGCGACTCGTCTTTTGTATGTTCTACTCTCAAAAAAATCCTCGCTGGCCTCGCGGATGGAAATGTTGAAAATTCAATTGCTCGAATCATCAAGGACTTCACAAGGCTCAACATTTCTCAAGTAAACCGAAGAGCAAATTCTGCAGCTGATTATGTTGCCAACATGGCTTGTGTGCGTGATTTTGTTTGGGAAAGGGGTATGCCCCTAACCCAGCCGCTTTCTTTTATCCTTGCTAAGGATTTTCTGCCTATGTAATTTTGCTTTTAATATATAAATAAATATAGGCTATGGCCAGCTTCAAGGCACATTACGTTTCCAGTGTTCAACTATCGAGGTCAGCAATTGTAACAGTGTTATTTTTAAATGATGTAGTACTATTACATGTCTGCCTCAAACAAATACAAATTGAATTGTATCAAAAAAAAAGAGTTAGAATCAGTGACAAAACAAACATATCATTTCATAACACAATTCTAACATATACCTACTAAACATGTTTTTTTTAATAAATATTATTAAAAAAATACATCGCTTTTTCATCTATGCGGTCATAAGCATTGTCATAAATTGATTGATTTATGACAACTGTGTAGCACATATGCATAAATGAAATTTTATATGTACCTTATTCACGTACATAAATTGAATTCGTATAGTCAGTAGTTCCTTCATTTCCGTACAATTTATACAGTCTCTGCTAAACCATTTTTATTGCAGTTTAACACAATAGCAATGTCCACGCCAAAAGCTTCGTCATCTATGACACATAATAAGAAACCTCTGCTCATGAGTAATGAACCCAATTACGCCAGCGAGGTCCTACTAGAAATACGTGAAAACTATTACTTTGCACTTTTAATTAGCAACCTTAATCTTTGTACAACTACTGAAGATTTAAAGACCATCTTTGGAGGCCTTTCGGGATACATTCACACAAATGTATGACTCAAAACTCTTTATCAAATATTATATGCTTTTTCTAAATAACTCATGCGTACTACATAATTACTTATGAAGACTGATGTGGGCACACTGGGACACCCACTTGGCACGGGTGAGTCATCTTCACTGATGAAATGACACTTCGCGAAGCCGCAATAAAGATGCAAAACCACATCATAGGCGGACAAAAGATTATTGTTACTGAACTAACACTCTTTGATGTCAGAGCTGAGTGAGAGTGTTGAAGAATTAATATCTCAACTCCTTTGTGTATACTCTCTTAAGTTAAACATGCTATATAAGAGTTTACATTTGTAATTATTGAATAATATATAGTCGCATGTTTGACATTTACTAAACGCAATGTACTACATCCCAAATAAATATCTCAGCTCTTTTGTTAATTTCTCAAGTATGCTTCAAATTCGTTTTATTGCATCTCTATTATTATTTCTCATTTGTTTGTACCCCATAAACATATCACATTGTCATATCAGAATAGCAACTCTGTGAGAATTGTATATACATAATATTGTAGAGCTAATTTAATTTGTTTTCTTACTATTTCCTACCCTCTTTTCGCCCTTTACTTAATTTTCATGCCTTCCCTCAAAATTCTTTTTCATCACCATTCATTACCTGACGCCAAATATGTTCTCTCATGTTTCAGTCAATTGCTCAAAGATGCTTTGACTGTTCGAATTTTTTTAATTGAATTCTTTATTTGTATAAATTATTACGCATATTGCATATACGGGCATAATACTTCATTTTGTCAAGTAACACTCTATGACATTAGATCTGTGTTCTCGCAAAGGTAGACTAGGCAACTGAATTATCTTTTGTTCTCACTTTTCAATGAATATTTGTAATTATTTTTTTGTATCTCATGTTCGAAATTTTTGATTTTATCGCGAATCATCATCCTACTGTGTTGTCCACTATTTAATTAATGTGTAAGTGTTATCACGGTGAATATTTTTATCAAAGGTGCAAACATATTCCAAAAAAAAAGATTTCATATGAATTTCCACGTACGTTACTTACTACATATCATTTTCATGGTATATCAAAATCAGAACTCTTTCTCCACATGGATACCGCAGAAACCCACCGTATTAATCAACGAGCTGCTAATCGAGAACATTCGCGAAATCGAAGAGCCATGATGACAGAAGAGCAACGTGAACAAGAACGCGCTTCTAATCGAACCTGTCAAAGAACGCGCTGGTTACAAATGACTCAAGTACAACAAGAACAACAACGATCCATTTGGCGTTCTGCCGCTCGAAACCGCTATCAAAGACGACATCAACTGTCAGAACCAGACAATGCTGATTCTACTACACCCCCATGCCACCTCATTACGCCTCCATCAGCAACCAACAACCAACCTATGCAAACTACTGTACCACCACAGGAACACTACGTGTCCAGAGTTATATACGCTGCAGATGGTATTGTCCATCGATACATGTTAACAAATGTGTCATCGCACTGCACTCATGCTACTCAAGGAATTTTTACTGGAGAAACTTCGTCTTCGCGTACATCTGCTACACCCCTGCTTCAAAATATTCTCCTTCGAAGCTCTGCACAAACATCAGATGCACCTCAAATCTTGACGCAACCTCCACATCAACGCGTACTACATCGTACGTAGTTCGTAATTACAATAGTCTAAAAATCTTTTTATATCTGAACAACGCCTTATCCTAACACGTTTATCCTAAATGTTTTTTTAGCAATTTCTGCAGTACCGGAGCTTCATATTCACAGTCAGAATGACTCCACCTCTGATGACAGTATTACTGCTACAAGTCATTACCCCAAGAGTCATAATACTTCCCGCATATCGCTTCTACCTCACCATATTATATACTTACAACTAGGCCTCCCAAAAATATGTCATTACTATCGTGCTAAGTTGTTTGATGGTGAAACAACGACAATGTGCTGCAACAATGGCAGAGTCCGCATACCACCTCAACCATTCCCGAATGACCTCTACAATTTATACGTTAGTGACTTTGTAGAGAGTCGGCATTTCAAAAGATATATTCGTTCATATAATCATGTATTTTCTTTCACGTCTATGGGTGTTAAATTAGACTCAACTTTAGCATCTGATCAGCATACTGTCTACACTTTCCGAGCTCACAGAGATATATATCATCATATTGGATCTCTTCTGTCTGTTCCAAATACAAGACCTCGATACTTACAACTATACATATATGATACCGAGCATGAGCTTGATCATCGCTTACAAGAAAGCTCAGAATTAGATCGGTCATTACTGCAAAACATCAAATTAATTTTGGATACGTATAATCCATTTGTGTTAATATTTCGACGACTTTCTGAGCGACAGGACATTAACAACTACAAATTAGTTATTAAAGAAAGACTGGCACGTGAACAACAATATATAATGCCAACCGCTTCACAAGTTGCTGCTATAGTTGTTGGAGCTGAAGACTATTTTAATTCAAACGAGCGCAATATAATTGTTCAATCAACTGAGGGTCATGCCATCACCATGCAAGAATATACTGGTTTCTACGATCCTCTTCAATACCCGCTTCTTCTTCCATACGGGACATATGGTTGGATAACTGAATATACCGGATTAAACAATCCACGTGTTAGCTGCTGCAACTATTACTCTTATGTGCTTCAGGTATACATCATAATATTTATTTACTTAACTACTTGCATGTGTACATGAATATATTTACGTTCATATTCATTTTACTATAGGACCGTGGTCCATCTTCATCATTACTTTTACACGGTTGTCGTCTACTTCAACAATATGTTGTTGACAACTACATTAAAATAGAAACTCAGAAACTGCGCTGGATTAAAAGAAATCAAAATACTCTTCGTGCTGAACTATATTGTGGCTTACAAGATTGCCTCACTGCTGGAGAAAATAGTGGAGGTATTACAAACTACTAATTGCAATATACATTAACATTACTGTATATATTCAATAGTTTAATAAAATCGAATATCTTATTGTAATGCAGCAAATATAGGTCACCGCATAATCTTACCATCATCATTTGTTGGAAGCCTGCGCGACATGTACCAACGTTATCAAGATGCGATGGCTGTAGTTCGACATTATGGAAGACCAGATATATTCTTAACAATGACATGCAATTCATCCTGGCCAGAAATCACAAAATCACTATATCTCGGACAAACAGCTCAAGATCGTCCTGATATTGTTGCTCGGATCTTCCATGCTAAATACACAACATTAAAGGAAGATCTTTTTCATAGACATATTTTGGGAAAAACAATTAGTCATGTGCATGTAATTGAGTTTCAAAAAAGAGGTTTGCCCCATGTTCACATGTTGATCATTTTGGATACACATGACAAAATGAATACTCCAGATGACTATGACAAAATTGTTCGCGCGGAACTGTCTTATGTTGAACATGAACCAGAGCTCTACAATGCAGTTGTGCGACATATGATTCATGGTCCATGCGCACCTTTAAATCCTCAGGCACCATGTATGAAACATGGTATCTGCAAAAAAGGATATCCAAAAAAAATTTCTGAACATACACTTCAAGGAGCAGACTCATACCCAATATATCGTCGACGCAATAACGACAGATATTTTACATTACGACGTGCTGGAGATTTTAATATTGACAATCAATGAGTTGTTCCATATAATCCATATCTTCTATTAAAATATGACTGTCATATAAATGTTGAAATTTGTAGTAGTATTAAAAGTATTAAATACTTATACAAATACATTCATAAAGACCCAGATTGTGTTTCATTTCAAATACACGATATTGCGGATTGAAATGAGATATCTCAATATGTCAATGGACGCGGGATATGTCCTCAAGAAGCATTCTGGAAAATATTCAAATTTAATATGTATCAAACATATCCTTCAGTTATTCGTTTACAAATACATTTGCCAAACAGACATCAAGTTCAGTTCCGCACTACTGATGTACTAAATAACATTCTTGCAAATGACCGCAACTCCCGTACAATGTTAACTGAATTTTTCCGTTTTAATGACACAAACGACCATCACATGTATTTATACATAGAATTTCCAAAACACTATACATGGAATTCAAATTCAAGAACATGGCATAAACGAAGACATCGTCAAAAGGTTATTGCTCGAATGTATTCAGTACATCCTTCAGAAGGAGAAAGATTTTACTTACGCATGCTTTTAAATCATATTCGAGCACCAAGATCTTTTGAACATCTGATGACAGTTGGTAATATTACCCATCCAACATTTAGTTCCGCAGCCAAACATTATGGTCTATTAGAACGAGACAACAGTCTTCATAACTGTATGGAAGATGCTAGAGAATTTCAGATGCCCGCAGCACTACGCACGTTATTTACAACAATTTTGTTATTTTGCAATCCTACAAATGTTAAAGAATTCTGGAATGCCAATTACGCATCGATGACAGAAGATTACATCTCATCGTCATCTGCTAGTGATTTATATGCCCTCAATAAACTCCTCCGTGAAATAGATAACATTCTGCAACAACATAACAAATGCATTACACAGTTTGATCTGCATCAAATGTCTGCAAACTTTCAGAATATTACAAATTTCTCAATTTTAATTGAGGATGAACTATCAATACCAGTGTCAAATACAGATCTCATTTCTATTTCATCCTTAAATCAAGGTCAATCCTACATCTTTCACATTATTACTGAAGCTATTCAACAACGCAATGGTGGTATGTTCTTCATTGATGGACCTGCTGGCACTGGAAAAACGTTTTTATAAAAATCAATTCTTGCCCACCTACGCAAAGATGATCACATTGTACTTGCCACTGCATTATCCGGAATTGCAGCAACTCTACTCCCAAGTGGAAATACAACACACCTAAGATTCAAAATTCCGGTTCCTATCGAAGCAGACTCATACTGCAACTTCAGCAAAATTTCTGCACTGCAATAACTTTTACAACAATGTTCTGCTATTTTGTGGGACGAGGCACCTATGTCACACAAATATATTTTTGAAACTGTTGACCGGTCAATACGAGATGTTCTAAGCACAGACGTACCTTTTGGTGGAATTGTTATAATCATGGGAGGTGACTTTCACCAAATTCCACATGTTGTCATTAATGGAACAGTCTCTCAAATTATTAATGCCAGTATTATTACATCTCCGTTATGGTCAAATGTTAAAGTACTCTCACTGACTGAAAATATGCGCGCAATCAATGATCATGAGTTTTCAAATTTTCTTCTTCGTATTGGAAATGGCATCGAGTCTACAAGTGCAGACAATATGATACGCATTCCCGATTCAATGATTATTCCCTGGGATGGCGGACATTCAATCAGTACACTCATCAACGTGATATTCTCTAATATGACATGCAATATTACAAACTATAGTTATTGGGAAAACAGAGCACTGCTTACTCCGTTAAATGAAGATGTGGCTCATTTAAATGAAAAATGTCTTGCTATTTCCCCTGGGGAAGAAATAACATACTATTCTTTTGATTCAGTTGAAGATGACAAATACAATTTATACCCACAAGAATTACTAAACAACATATCAGCCAGCAATCTTCCTCCCCACAAATTGTCTTTAAAGAGAGGTGCCCCTATTATGCTGCTGCGAAACTTAAACCCACGTATTGGCCTTTGCAACCATTCACGCCTGATATGCCGTCAATTTTCAAGAAATGTTATTGAGGCAGAAATTCTTACAGGCCAACTTAAAGGCAAGGCAGTTTTCCTACCGCGTATACCTTTAAAGAATACTGGAGATCAACAAATGCCTTTTGAACTCACTAGAAAACAGTTCCCAGTACGTTTAAGTTTTGCTCTAACCATAAACAAATCTCAAGGACAAACAATACAGCATGTTGGTCTGTATTTACCTTCTCCTGTTTTCACTCATGGCCAGCTCTACGTTGCTCTATCCAGAGGAGTCACTGCCGCTAACACAAAGGTATTAATAAAAAATAGTCTCTTACCTGGATATCCTGGCGCATACACAAAGAATATTGTTTTCAAAGATCTTCTATCAAAAATTTACCTCCAGGTGCATTATATACTCCATAATTATGTTCAAAATATCAAATATACAGTACTATTGTTGATTTTTGCTTACTGGATTTTACTTTCACAGCCCCCTCATCTGTAGTCAACTACAAACAATATCAACAACCCCTCCATTCCAGTACTACCTCAACTATAAGACAGCCTTTTCATCATTTCAGAGTACACGTAGTTATCAGATTCTTTATCAGTCAATATCTGATACATTCCACAATTGTCACATCTTTGTATTTGCTCAGTACCCTCTATGCTTTATTATTTTGTTATTGCTCATTACTCTCTACACTGTATTATTAATAGAAATATTAACTTTCAAAATAATTATACAAATATATTTTCTGACACCAAAATAATTAATTTATTTGATTTTATACTTATTTTGTGTTATGTTGCATGCAACTATTCATAACATTTTATTTAATGTTAAAATATTATCTCTTCGTTGACTATATTTCTCTTATTCTATATAACTATATACAAATTGTGTTTTTTATCCTTAATAATTATTTAATGTTTAGCAAACCAATGTATGTACTAAAATATTTTAAATTCATTTCTTAATCCCTGTCTTCAATTAAAAAATAACTTCAGTGCATGCCATTTTCTCTTAACATATTTTCATTGCTTCTTATAGAAGCTCATCAGCTCACATACTCATATCAACATTTCTTTTTCATGCCTCTTGAAAAATGCACATATTACTAAGCTTCATGCTATCCATTTCAAACTTGCGTCTTCGCAGACATTTATTACACATATTCCAACAAAGTTTCCGTTTCATTTCGGCCTCCGTTTTATAACTTATTCTGTACATTATTTATTCCCAATTTTTAAACTTCAATCACAATTTTGTATACATAATCAAATCAACTACTGTTGTAAATATTTTATCAAATGCTCCCTCATTTTACTAACATTGACTATTTGTTTATCAATATCAGCATTGTGCAGATTACAAACAACCATTCATCAAGCCAACAATTACAATTACTTAATCAATCCGCCAATGAACCCAGTAAGTCATTGATATTGTGTGCTTCTACCTTTTTTACTACCACAAAAATTTAAAAAGTAAATTGTATGCTCTGTTTCGCAGCTAACCCTATAAACAACAACACTGCAACGGACTCGGATGACAACTACTATGATGAACTTTTTCCGCCAACCACAACCAGATGGTCAGATCTTCCGCGAATTGAGATTCCAGGATTCAGATTACGTATCCCAGCTGTGCCACCAGCTCTAACGTCAGAATAAGAGTGGAACTACGTATTCACAATGATTAGAAGATAACATCTACAAAATAACATGTACTACATTAGAAATACTACTACCATAACTCAATCAACAGTTTAATAACTAATGCCTCTCCACATGTTCCACCAATGCAGAGTCTCTCAAGACCACAGAAAAAGATATGTCGTCAAACACTGATGTTACTGCTGAGAGCTTCTAATTACACTTCAACTACTTCGTGGATGTTGTTTAGTTACATAGAATCGACATAGAGAAGTTAGAGTTTAACTATGTCTGTAAAACATTTTATCATCAATAGTGATGTCTTCGCATTTTCACTTACTAAGGATTGTTGTAAGACCTGGTGACGAGTACTTTCTATGTCTGTGAACTTTAAGTTTCAACCTTTTAATGTCGTAGCACTATTTAATATAAAATAATTTGTTTTGATCATCTTTTCGTGTTTGTAATCACTATTACCACATTATACACTCTCCTTATTGTATGAGCTCGCGTGTACATTCCTTACTGTAATCACCACTCACGTCTTTGAGTGCACTCAAAGCCATCACCCCTCACGCCTTTGAGTGCACTCAAATCCGTCACCACTCACGGCTTTGTGCACTCAAAGCCGTGACCCCGCACAGCTTTGAGTGCACTCAAAGCCGTCACCCCTCACGGCTTTGAGTGCACTCAAAGCCGTCACCACTCACAGCTTTGAGTGCACTAAAAGCCGTCACCCCTCACGGCTTTGAGTGCACTCAAAGTCGTCACCACTCACGGCTTTGAGTGCACTCAAAGCCGTCACCACTCACGGCTTTGAGTGCACTCAAAGCCGTCACCCCTCACGGCTTTGAGTGCACTCAAAGGCGTCACCCCTCACGGCTTTGAGTGCACTCAAAGCCGTCACCACTCACGGCTTTGAGTGCACACTCAAAGCCCTCACCCCTCAAGGCTTTGAGTGCACTCAAAGATGTGACCACTCACGTCTTTGAGTGCACTCAAACTCACGTCTTTTAGTGCACTCCAACTCACGGCTTTGAGTGCACTCAAACTCACGGCTTTGAGTGCACTCCAACTCACGGCTTTGAGTGCACTCAAACTCACGGCTTTGAGTGCACTCAAAGCCGTCACCACACACGGCTTTGAGTGCACTCAAACTCACGGCTTTGAGTGCACTCAAAGCCGTCACCCCTCACGGCTTTGAGTGCACTCAAAGCCGTCACCCCTCACGGCTTTGAGTGCACTCAAACTCACGGCTTTGAGTGCACTCAAAGCCTTCACCTCTTGGACTCAAAGCCGTCACCACTCACGGCTTTGAGTGCACTCAAAGCCGTCACCACTCACGGCTTTGAGTGCACTCAAAGCCGTCACCACTCACGGCTTTGAGTGCACCTTACGGCGTCACCACTCATGGCTTTGAGTGCGCTCAAAGCCGGTGACGGCTTTCAGTGCACTCAAAGCCGTGACCACGCGCGGCGTTGAGTCTGCACTCAACGCCGTCACCGCTCACGGCTTTGACTGCAGACAAAGCCGTCACCACTCACGGCTTTCAGTGCACTCAAAGTCGTGACCACGCACGGCTTCGAGTGCACTCGAAGCCGTCACCACTCACGGCTTTGAGTGCACTCAACGCCGTGAGCACGCACGGCTTCGAATGCACTCGAATCCGTCACCGCTCACGGCTTTGAGTGAGTTCACGTCACTCAATGCCATACACTGATTAGGGCGCCGCGTATGCAAACAATCATAGGTCGTTGCGTGCCCGCGGGTGCCGGTTGCGGCGCCAATCCGGTGAATTGTGCGTAAGTAGGGCCCGCTTCTATGCGGTCGAACGCCGCGCAGAGCATCCAGCAAGGGCGAAGCCCGTGCGCAAGCGGGCTAGGCCCGCCTGGTGTTGCCAAACGCCGCCGAAGAGCATCCAGCACGGGCGCAGCCCGTGCGCAGGCGGGCGAAGCCCGCCTGATGAGTCGAAACGCCGCCCGAGAGCATCGAGCACGATTGTAGCCCGTGAGTAGGCGGGCGAAGCCCGCCTAATGCGGCCGAAGGCCGCCCGAGAGTATCGAGTACGGGCGTAGCCCGTACGAAGATGCTCGTAATAAAATAAAATTCTATCATACATTCCTACCCCACGTTTGCAACCCACCCACGTAGACAAAAAAAAATCCAATTTGGCTTTTTTGCCGGCAGCTCATGTGGGAGATTAATATAAAAAGGTCATTTTTTCTGTGTTGCTCGCCCAAGTGAAAGAGGTCGCATTTTTCTATAAAAGGAAGTGTGATATTTGTTAATGTATATTTGGGCAAATTAACGGGTTTGGAGGCATAACGGGTCGTGTCGGGTACACGGTTTATCCATACCCGTAGAAACACCTTGGGTTTCTCTATTTATACCCACCTAGGAGCAACGGGTAGGAGATTCCACCTATATCTCCATCCGGATGCTTCGAGCAACACAAACAATACTCTCTTCAGATTAGCTGCCTGTGATGTCTCTCTTGTGAAGAAAATACAAACTATTGTTCTACGTTTTCCCCTCCATCTCTTCTTCACCTCTGGACCGGGATTTTCTCGCTGACGACCTTGCATGTTGCCGAAGCCGGAGCAACAGCGGTGGTCAGAGTCCGTGAGGCCGTGTGGAGTCCGGTGCTGAAATTTGATGGCAGCGTCTGTCGCGAGGGGAGGAGACGCCAACAACTCTTTGTACATGGGCTGATTCGGGAGGCGGTGTTGGCGCCGTATTTGTGTAGCGGGGCTGCGGTGCACGTGAGCGGAGCCGAAGTCGCGTAGGCGGAGGCCGATTTGGACGGGGCCAGAGAGGCATAGGCAGCGTTTGGCGATGTCATTTGGGATCGAGAGAGTAAGGACCGATGAAACTTCGGCGGTGTTGCCAGATCACAGTCGTGGTAGTGTAATGGGGTAGAGTGTGCATCTTGGTGGACAGGACGGCGGTGTGCAACCGCCGTATTTACTCGAAAAAGTATGTTGAGCCTCATCTGCGGCTAGCAGCGGCCAGTGCGAGAAGGTATCTTAGTCTTAAGTGGACTTTGACGTCGAGGCAACTGAGCCTCGAGCGGGGCAACCTACTAACAGGTTGCGAACTGATCGGAGTGCGCCAACGACGTCGTGTGTCGACGTAGGGGAACAACTTGACACAATATTGAAAAATCTTGGAAGACTGCATGGAGATTCCGAGATGAGAGAACCAGTTTAGAGCGAGTCACTCTGACTCGAACTTGGTCGTCTTTGTGGGTATATTTGTATCTTCATATTGTCTTTATTTTGTGTTAGCTGTAAAATCCATCTGGGGATCGCAGGAGGGGAAGTAATTGTATTTTGAATATCATTTAGTAGAGGCTTTTCGGGTTGAACTCTGATCGTCTCGTGATTTTTATCATATTTTGGGATTTTCCACGTATACGTCTTTGTGTTTGAGATTATTTTGTTCTTGTGCATTTCACTGACGACTTTTGCAGGTAGCTCAGCTCGTGTTCTCGCGTGCACTCAGGTCCATAAGAACGTGTTTCTCTCAACACGAAGGGGGCATAAACAAAGGGTCGAGAGAACAACAGTCGGTAGGATCAATAGTTGCAGGGCAAAGATCGGAGCTATCATGGTTCGGTTTGGTTCCGATTTTGCTAAAACCGTGAACCGAACCGTTAAGATAATGATTTTTCAAATTACAACCAAAATCTTATTTGATTTGACCGGTTCCGGTTCCAATATAATTTTTGAAACCGCCGTGTCAACGGTTCCGGTTACGGTTCAACAAAAACCAAAACCAAATCGGTCATTAACGGTTCAGTCCGGTTCCAATCGGTTCCAACTAGTACCAAAACCAAACTTCGCGTAATGAATGAGGGAGATCAAAATTAAAACACCTGAGGGGAAAAGTAAATCTGTTAGATTTTTTACAAAAGGGAATTCTAAGTATGAGGCCGGACACAGGAATTTCACATTATACTAATGAGGGGTACTTTTTTATGTAATATAGTATGTAGAACTGAAAGTTAAAAATCGAAATCGCAAAACCACACTGATTTTGAACCGCACTAAACGGTTTGGTTGTGAAGCAGTTTCGTCCATTGCAAAACTGCATAGTTCGCGGTGTGGTTTTTGGCGGTGCAAAATCTATAAAATCGCGCTACACTGTTGTCATCGTTCGTACGGACTTCTTCGAGAGATCCTGACATTCTAATTAGTGTCAATGAGTATAGGTTACCTTCATTTTTCCATAGCTTTATCGTCTCTTTTCGGCTAGTGGTTCTTTCCTCTTCGACTCTTCCTAGACATCGATTGCATGTATTCACGTTAGAAATTATTTTGGTATCATTCTTCCTTTTCGGCTCTTCATTGACATGTATTAAATAATATTCAGAATTTGAATTCTCGGGAGCTGAAATGAACCTTGGACATTCAATCTCCATTCAAAAATTCAAAGATCACGATCGTGTAATATTGATGCAATGTTCAACCACAATGCACAGTTTTGGTGCGGTGCGATTTTGTACAGTCCAAAACCGATCCCCTTTAGTACGATTGCAGTTTGAGTTCAAACTGCATCAAACTGCACTTGTTTCACCCTTAATAGTAAGTATAGATATTATAGATAGATTATAAAAAATAATAATATTATAATAATATTAATACTAATAGAAATATAATAAATAATAATAATAAACGGGTAGCGGTTCGGTTCTGCTTCGTTTCGGTTCGGATCGGGTCTAAAATTCTTGAAATCGCTTGAGACTTCTATGTTGTGGTTCTAGCTCCGGTTCGAATAATAAAATGAAAGAATCATACCCAGACCAATGTTGTTCACAGTTCCAAAATTCAAACCGGAACCCGAATAATTAGCGAACAATTCGATCTGGTTCTTTGCGGTTCCGGTTCGGTTAACCGTTTTGTTATTTTAAGTGACAACTCTAGTTGCTACATGACGGGATTAGCAGTCACCTGTGTTGGAAGTGGGCTCGCCACACACGTTGCATTCGAGTCTTCCGGGCGGCCCACAGCGGGACTATAGTCAAATAGGCCCTAACCCCTCTCCATAACCCCGTTCGGCCCAACCTTAAATGGTTACTGGCGGGTAGTTGAGGTCGGCGAGCGCCAATACCCAGCCTCTCCCTGCACGCGCGAGCGCCGCCGACACCCTGCCGCCTCCAGCCGCCTTCGCAGCCGCCGACCGCCACTGCCACTAAGAAACTTGCCCGGTCTGCTTAGACCGCCCTGGGGCATGTTCGTCAATTCCAAAAAATTGATGATTCAGGTGACCGAAACGGAAAAACGTCATTCGTCAGCTCCAGATTCAGTCGGGCGCAATTACCATCGCGTCTCTTTAAGAAAGTTATAAAAAGGCTCACAGACCTTCATTTAAAGACAAACAACTAGGGAGACAAAAGAGAGCTCTGTGGTTTTTCAGCGAAGAAGTGCGATTTAGATCTTTCTATCGCTATGAATTCCCTCTATTCGCTCTCAATTCTGCTCGCTCTCAACACTCATGTGGATGCTTCATCAAGCACAGGAGAAGACACAGGAGAACGCTCTTGAGCACGCTCCCGTGAAAACTCCGTGGACTTGGGCTTTGTTTGTGGTGGCATCTGAGCGCCGGTGTGGGAGCTGACGTCGCCGCAAGGCGAAAAAACAAACGGCGCCCAAGGGCGCGCAACAGCTTTTGTTCTCGTGAGTCATCGCAAAATCCCTCTCACCACTCCGTCTCCATTCCCGCCTACCCACCTCCGGTCCCAGACCTCAGTTCCCAGCCGTCGCCGCCCCAAACAAAGTCTTAGTCTTTTTCCTCCTTTCTCTGCCTTCAAGACTTGTAAACACAGAGGTGGTAGGTCACCTTCCGAGAATCTCGAACTCTTGTAACCATAAGAAATCTAGTAGATTTTGGCCCGACACAGATGCAACTACGTGATTTTTCACCATTTCCGAATTTTCCATGCTAAAACGTCTCGTATCATTGCTGCTTGATTTTCATTTGACTGTTTGCGCTCTAGACTCACTCTCAAGATAAGGCGGTTTGATTCTTTGGACCGGAGAAAAATGGAGTGACCCAAAACAACACTAATGGAGGGAACAAATTTTTGGTCAAATGTCACAATGATTGTTCTTGGGACCGGATGGGAAAAACATCGGCTTGCGAATAAAATTTCTAGACTACAAATAACAATGAACTACAAATAGTTAGAATCAGGGTGCTAATATCAACACTCTTGATTTAAGTGCACTAAACAAATGAACTTAAACATGATTAATCATTCCAATTCAATTTTTTTACAAATCCTATTTAAAATTATATTTTCATCCAATTTCAAAGCTAATACAGAGTATATGACAAAAGAATGTTTAAATTAAAAGCTATATAAAGTTTAACGTTCACAATTATATTAAAATAAATTTATTTTCATGTAAAAGACAGAGGTGGCGTTTGGTTGGACTTATTACCTGCGGTAAACGCACGGCTGTTTTGCAAGTAAGCACTGTTTGACGCGGATGTTTTTGAAAACCACGTTTACTAGTAACCGCTGTTTTGTGTACAAACTCATCCGCGATTCTTTTCCCCGTTTCGCCGCAATAACCCGCTGATCCCAATCTCTCCCAAAACCTCGCGCGACCTGCTTCCCCGATCGACGACGACGGCGTGAATATCCCTGGTTAGCAGCGGCGATCCCGCTTCCCCGATCGACGACGACCCACGGTGATCCGCAGCATGGGCCTCCGTTCCGCGCGTCTCCTCCCTTGACAGTGCACAACACGGAGCTCTCCCGTTCTTCCTTGTCAGTGCGCATCAACAAGCCTCTCGTTCTTCCTCCTCGACATTGCGATCTCAACCCTTCATCTTCTTCATTCGTCTTAGCTCTGCCATGATTCCTTCGCCCAGCTTTGCCATGGTTTATAAATGCTTTGAACAGGGATTTTTTTACAGATTGTTTTTTTTTTGGAAAGCTCTTCTGATTTTAGGATTACCATCCAACAATAATTACTGTTTAACTACAAATAATTAATGTTGGTTTCATGGTAAAAGAATTCATTTCTCCAGAAGAACTTCTATAGCAGTGATTGGATGCTACACCAAGAGTTGAATTTTTCAACATCCTGATGTTTTTTTTTTATTTATATATATTATTGAGGCGTCTAGGCTCTGTATCTGTTGATGAACTGTTTTTACCGAATAGTTTTTAACCACTAATTTTCGAATAGTTTTGCTAATTCTATTTTAATTTTAATGGAAACTCTATTTTTAATGAGAAAAACAATTGAGCGCTTCCAGCATTCAACGGAGACAGCTAGCAGTTTTTTTCTCGAGGTCTTCGCGCTTTGCTACAGTTAGCGAAAGAAGTGAACGCATGAGTTAAACCGTCATTTGTTAACGACAACCTAGAAAGCTTTAAAAAAATGGGGGAAATTATTTTTACTCAAAACTCCGTTTTGTTTCCAAACAATTTTTTGCAAACTCCATTTCACCCAAACAGTTTTTTAACAAAACTTTATTTTCCAGAATCAGCACTTTTTCTTTCAGCAACTTACCATCAGCAGCTTACCATCAGCAACAGCCCAACCAAATAGAGCCAGAATGAAAATAAAACAAAGGGGGCGGTTGAATGGCTGATTAATAGAAAATAAATTTAAAAAATTCACAAATATACTAAATAACTTAATTATAGTGAATTTTAATAACAAAATAATATTACATTTAGGCTCCGTTTGATGCAGCGTTTTTGGCTCGAATGAGATTTGACAAAAACACCAGTGTCATAGAATGGTTCGGCATGACATCGGTTATGACCTCCGCCAAGAAAAGAAAACTAGTTTTGAACATAAAAAGTGCATGAAATTCCTTGGGTGAGGTCGGGCATTCACGAACGACGGTTCATAACCATCGCGTTCATGACCGCTATCACTACACCAAACAGAGCCTTAGACATCATCACTCCCACAAATGCATGATTTTGGAATATAATAAGTGAATAGAAACTAAAACATACATAAGCCAGTCCAAATTACATTAACAGTACCCCTAAAACATAATACATATAAAATTATTGAATATATATATATATATATATACATAACTAAAGAAACCTAAAGAGATCCAAATTCCTATCCTACTTTTTTTCACAAGGGTGCCATAATTCAATAATGATACTACCAAACACAACAATTAGACCTAAATTTAATTACCTTATTCACAAGAAGGCGAACTCTGGCGCACCAGTTGAGATGTTATTGTGTGATTTTGAGGTCATGGGTTCCAGTCCTGAAAACAGCCTCTTGCAAAATAATGCAGAATGAGATTTATCTACATTTGACCCTCGCTTCAAGGAAATACTTTGTGCACGGGCCAGCCCATTCACAAGAATCCATAATTCATGTTAAAAGTTGAACCTTTATTAGAAGTACTGCACCCACCAGCCTGGACATCAAACTGATCAAAGAGAGCTCCTTTGGCCAGCAAGGCCATGAGGCTTCCTCCATGAACTCGGCCTTCCGGCAGAGAATCCGCCACAGACTTCACCGGAGCGATGGGATGTACAAATTCTCTTTGATCGAGGGCTTTCCAGCCCGCATAGACGACGTCGTCTTCAACAACGACTCCCTTCATCTTATCGGCTTTTCCGGGCATGGGTTTCTGAGCGGTCAGAGTTCCTATCGTCTCGCCGCCGTGAACCTGGTAGTCTTGCACCAGAGCACTGTGAGCGGCGCACAGCCCACCCTTGCCCCGGGAAAACCGGTCACAGGAAGGCCCGCCAGAACCGAAATCCGATCCATCTTGGCCCCACGAGCATCGCTTGCCGCCACCGTGGGCCTTGCAGAAATCAGTGCTGCCCTGGGCGCTCTTCCCACACCCATCCGACTGGCATCGCTTCCCGCCGCCGTGACGCACGCAGTAATCGGTTCTACCGCGGGCGCTCTTCGTGCAGTTCAAAGAGGCACACCTCTTCCCGCCGCCGTGGGCGACGCAGAATGGGGTACCTCCGTGCACACTCTTGGGGCACAGACCGCCGCCCTGAAACAAGCACCGCTTCCCGCCGCCGTGCCCTTTGCAGTACGAAGTGCTTCCTTCTGCGCCTTTGCCGCATTCCGGAAAAGTGCACCTCTTCCCCCCGCCGTGCGCTTTGCAGAACATCGTGCTACCCTGCGCGCCCTTCGTGCAGTCCGGGTATTGACAACGCCTGCCTCCACCATGGGCGATGCACAAGCCAGATTGACCTTCCGCACTCTTAGAGCAGCTATCCTTCCGACACCTCCGGCCACCACCATGCCTTATGCACAGACCAGACTTCCCCCTCGAGGCTCGAGAGCAGCCATCCTTGCTGCAGCGGCGGCCGCCGCCATGCGCGATACAGAAATCAGTGCGCCCTTCGGCGCTTTTCGTGCAGCCAAGGTGCTCACAGCGGCGGCCACCGCCGTGCAACTTACAGTATATGGTCTTCCCTTCAGCCCCCTTGTGACAACCCGCTTTTTGGCATCTTCTTCCTCCGCCATGAGCGATGCAAAGTCCGGAAGCCCCCCTGGCGCCTTTGGAGCATCCCATAAACTGACAGTTTTTTGAGCTAATGCTGCGACATTGTTTTCCGATGTTCCCGGAAGTACAGTCAACTGGGCTTCTTGGCGCCTCCGCGATAATTGACATAAGCTCTTGATTTGGAGCAAGATTTAATTTCGTGGTATCAAAATTTGATGCGGGCAGCACAGTATGAGATGCAGAGCTGTAAATTTGAGGACTTGGAGTGCTTCCCCCTGTCCGGCAAGATGAAACTGATCCATCATCCATAAAACCCCCATGAAAATTCACTCTCAAAGTCGCCGGCTGAAAGATATTGTGGGCAGGGGCTCCAACTTCACTTGTAATAGCAGATACTGACGGTCCAACAGATAGACTCAACTGGAGATTAACGGCAGGTTTAGTCATCACCGGGGCACTTAAACTGGTAAAAGTGGGAGCTTTAGGGACAGATAAACTTTTTGGGTCGAGTTCAAGTTGGAAATTCAACTCCACATCCAGGGAGCATTCTTCATCAGCGACATATGCAGAAGAGACTGTGCACACTGTTCCCGAGCTCCTCTTACTGCTCTCCGATGTACTCGGTGAACACTGCAAACCCAGAGTTAGTGAAGCATGCCGAGAGATCGAAACTCCATTAATGCCTTCCCACTTCCTCTTTTTCCCTTTCGAGTTGAACTGGTGAATGCCCGAGGCGGCGCCGGGGGAGACAAGCCGCAACGTGGTGTCTGTTTGAGAGCCCGTCTCTGATCCGAAGTGTTTATACCTGCTACTCATCACCAAATCTGAACAATCACTGTGCTCAGTTATACCAGAAAAGTTATTCTTCCGAGAGAACAAAGGTTTCATTCGGAGACGGGGAAGAAGTGTTCGAATCCTCCACTGACAAAACCTGATGTATCACGACGATCCATTTCTGGAGAACTAAGAGCGCTGGAGATAAGTTTATGTACAAAAATCAGATCACAGCTTATGATGAATAGAAGGTATTGCAGTCATTCTTGATGCCGAAAGAATAAGTCGAAGAGAATAATGGGCATAATATGTACATCAACACCTGGATATATGTATATATTGTCAGAGTAGCTGAAGAAATGTTAGAATTCAAAGCATCCAATCTAAAATCAATTGGTTAGATGAGAGAGGGTGGGATCTATATTAAGGATCCATTTGGCGCGATGACGGTGGTTATGAACCAAACTCACGAGAGCAAGAACACCACCCCAAATGGAGCCTAACTGCAGGAGGCTATGTTAATTTCTCCATATGGGAATATTCAAAACAATAAACACAAACACGAGATTTATATGGTTCGGTAATAACGGCATATGCTCATGACAAGTGAAGATGGTTTCACTAACACGAAGGAAGCATAATATAAATGTCGTGGGAATCATAAAACCGTTTCTATGTTAAAGCGGAACCTCTGCAATGTGCAGTGTACATTGACCCCGATCCATGTGGGTGCATTTGTAAAGATTCTGATCAAAGACTAATACAAGAATTCTCCAATGCATACATTGCAAACTCACTAGCTAATATGCTAAAAATTTATTTACATTTTTATGGAAGTTGGCATAATGCTCCATCGACATGATCGCAGTTAAGTGAAGTTAAAACTGGATGACAACAATGTACGGAGACAATGTAAAGTATTGTTGCAACCTCAAATTTGATTCAAAGGCTTTGCATTGTATTCTGTTTTTTCCTGGTGTCATTTTGGATTCACTTCCTGGGAGAAAAAAGTGTTTAAATCTTCATTTTGAGCTTTATTTTTCACTGAAAATGGGAGCTCAATTTCTCACCAGGACCGTTGATATTGTTCTCCCAAACAAAACGACGATATGCCTACTCCCCACTCCCCCTCTAGTACGATCATACTTGGTCCAAACTTAGCTCAAAACATCATGCTACTCTTGATAGTCAAATCAAAACATAATTCATAAAATTGTCGAGCGAAATTGATACTCCATAGATAAAATGTGATTCTTAGAAAGTTCCACACAATAATAATATAAAGCATGAACCATAAGAAGTAATTACCATGAGCTAATGTTAATCCTAGGAAAGTGAGGGGAGAGTTGCAAAGTGGAAACTAGGGATGGCATGCCAAAGTTGAAGGTAGTATACCTTCAAGGACTTGGAGCTAAACATATAATCTCCCTAAGTTTACTAAATACACACCAATTCATCAATTTCTAATGTAATATAGCAACTAAAAAAATCAAAATTGATGATCTCAACATACATAAAATTACCAAATCTCTTAAAATAATCTTAAGATAATGTTATATCGATCAAATCTCCAGAGTCCATTTGGTTGGACGGAATTGAGGCTTCGGAATTTGAATTGGAAGTCCAATTCCAATTGAACTGACCTCCTATTATAATTACAAGGCTCCAATTTCAATTGAACGAATGACCCTTAAGTGAACAGATTGTGAATGTTTTTTGCCCTTTCAAATAGCATAGCATAGTTGAACATATATCATGAACCATAAGAAGTAATTACCATGAGAACTTAAACCTAGGAAGGCATGGGAAAGGTTGCAAAGTGGAAACTAGGGATGGCATGCCATAGTTGAAGGCAGTATATACTTTCAAGGACTAGGATCTAAACATATAATCTCCCTAAATATACTAAATACACAACAATTCATCAATTTATAATGTGATATAGCAGGTAAAAATTGAAAATTGATGATCTCAACATAGAGAAAATTACCAAATCTCTTAAAAATAATCATAAGATCCTGTTATATCAAATCTTTGAGGGCCTGTTCTGTTGGATGGAGTTGAGGCTTCGGAATTAGAATTGGAGGCCCAATTCCAATTAAAATGGCCTCTTATTCGAATCACAGGGTCTCAATTTCAACCAAACAAATAACAAATTGTGAATGCATTTTGCCCTTTCAAGCAAGTAGCAGAGCACCTAAATCTTACCAAATAGATACATATAACGAGAAATAGAGTGAACTGATCATTTCATCATTTAATAAAAGCACAGCCTTCTTGAACCACTATCCTAACTAGTCCAATCATAACAGCAGAAACCCAGAAGAAAACAATAAAAAGGCATACAATTAATAAGAACTCGATCAGAATATATTTAGGTAAAACCTGAATTTGTGATTCCAACACCGTGTGAAGGACGAATTTATGATTTTGATGATAAAAAAGAAATGAAGGGCAGTGACTTAGAAAAACCTTTCTTCAACGGAATCCGGCGGAGAAATCCAATTTCGAAGCGGCGAAAGAGAAATCTAGAGAATCCAGCAAGTAGATGAGCAACAAATTAACCGAATAGCTCATGCACGAATCTAATAACGGAAGCGGCGGCGTAGAGATCTAGGGTTTCTCCTGGACTCCAGCTCGATCGGGAGAGAGAGGGAGAGGTCAGAAGAGCAGAGAGCTAGTGGCGGAGGAAAGAGCACAGAAAAGGAGGGGGTGGGCGAGTAAGACGAAGGCTTTGGCAATTCGGTGCGCTTGGATTGAATCGGCCGTTGGATTGAGGGAACGGCGGATAGAGGATGGCGCATAGAGATTTCTGTAGGGTCGCCACCGTAGGAGATCGTGCGGCGGGGTAGAAGGACAAGGCGGGAAGGCCACGTCGGAAATGGCGTGAGATTCTATGATGCGGCACAGGGTGGGCCTGCTGTGATCTCTGCGACCGTTAGATCCCCGCCGCGCATGGTTGGCACGGTGCGTGCCGGCGGCGTCGAATAAAAAATGTGCGATTGAGACGCCGTGTGCCTACACTTATACTTTCTAATCTCTATTATTATTATTATTATTATTATTATTATTATTATTATTAGAGTAAATTCACTAAATTGTCTATAAATATTTTTTTTCAAAATAGTTAATAACTCCCTGATATTTAAAAATAAGTGTATATTCCCTCGTAAATTTCAACCAGAGATTTAACTATCATAATCGTTGAGCGTTGAACGATTTTATAGACTGGTTAAATTGAATTGTCTCAGCTTGAGAGTGAGTCGAACATGCAAATAGTCACAAAGAAGACAAATAGCTGATAAGAAATTGTTTCAAGTGAACAAATCCCATAAAGAAGAAAAATTACGGGGCTGGATCAATGCCGACCAAGTTCTACTATTCCTCATGGTGTTACAAAAGTTATTTCTCAAGGGAGAGGCCGCCGCACATCACAATAATTCTTCTGGACCGCGAAGATCGCTTGGAGTAGAGTAGTGATGAGCGTGCTCAGAAGCAATCTGGAATGATGAATGCGGCAACATGACTCTGGGCTCGAAGGACGAAGTTGGACGAGTTCTTCGAGCTATCTTCAAGGAGCGAAGGAGATCTTCGAGACTACGAAGGAATCTTTAAAGGTCGAAGGAGATCTTCGAGCAAACTTTAAAATATTTTTGAACTATGAAGGAGGACTTCGAGAAATCTTCAATGGAACTTCGAACTCCGATTGAGATTTTCAAGCGTTGAATGAGCTCTTCGAAGGGATCTTCAAGCGGCAAAGGTGAACTTTGGGAGATCTACGTAGGAAGACATGGGAGCTCTCTCAGACGTAGAAGGCTGTCCACTCAAATGAGGACTCTAGGGCTTCGTTTAGTTTGGCGTTTTGCTCAGGCGGCGGGAGGAGAAGGAGGGCTTTTGAAACCGGAGGGGGGAGGCCGCGGTTGGAATCTCTTTGTTTTCCTCAATTTCCCATGGCGCGGTGGGTGCAAACGGAGCAAACGCAGCCGCAGGCCATTTGGTTACCCGTCGTGCGACGACGCTTGCCCCAAACGGAGAGCTCCAAACGCTACGCAAAAAAGAAGCCTAGGTCTCTTTTATAGCTTCTGAGAGGGCCGTTTTGGTAATTCTGTTGCAAGGGTGTGCTTATATGCACACCTATGATAGGAGATATTACTATTTGCAACCCCGTGATGGGGGATTCTACAATGTGCATCATATAATGAGAGATTTTACTGTGTGTGCCCATATGATGAGGGATTTTACTATATGCACATCTATAATGGGGGGGGGGGATTTTACTACGCGTACTCACATAATGGGGGATTGTGTGGAGAACGAGAACACGAGTGTTGGGGAAGTACCCAGCGCACTCACGCGTGTGGGACACGCGGGCGCAGTCTTGCGGTCATAGCTAGAGTTGTCACTTAAAACAAAAAATCGTAAACCGAACCAGAACCGAACCAGAACCGCAAAGACAGGACCAAACTGTTCGTTAATTCTCCAGGTTCCGGTTTGAATTTTGGAACCGTGAGCAACATTGGTCCGGGTATGGTTCCATCATTTTGTTATCCGGACCGGAACCGGAACCACAATATGCAAGTCTCGAACAGTTTCAAAAAATTTAGAAATGATTCGGACCGAACTGACGCGGAACCGAACCGCAGCCCATATATTTTTATTATTATTCTAATATAAAAAATTATTTATCATACAAATATATTATTAGTATTTATTTCATATTTGATAATACCATAAAAAATATGCAAAGATATTGATCACTTTAAACGATATGTGTATAGATATTCTGCACATATTTTATTCAAATACTTTATAAGGATCTATTTTTTTTGTTCTCCATCACAATGTTTCGTTCTTGTGCCTCTTGCATAAAGGACATGCAAAAAAAATGTAATTGCTTACTCTGATGGCTTTTTACCGCTTTGATTTGCAACTTTTTGTAGTTTTTACTGCTGTAAATTTCTTCAAATTCATTCTTCTTTATGATTTGCTCTGAAACTTCAATATTTATGTGATTGAGGGTAAATAAGGAGTTATGCATAAACAAAATTGCATTTTTTTTCATTTAAAAACAATAGCATGAGCGGCTTGTATGCAAGATCCCTCTGGGTGCACATGAGCACAACCGTAAAATTTTATGAAAAATGAGCGTCATAGGACACTCAATGAAGCAAGCCAAATAAATCAATAGCAACCAGAAGAAACAAGCGTCAAAATTGTATTAACAATCTTCTTTACATGGCGAAACGTACATTACGAGACAGATTTCGTAATGCACCTGATGAAAACCACAAAAAATAGACAAGAACAAAAGTGGCAGACAAAACTTTGTAACCGCCAAACCACCAATAAGCATGATATCTGCAAGGTCGCGCAAACAGTTCAAACCGCCAAACCGTTGAACTGTCAGACCGCACCTCTAGCAATGCAGACTGCTTTATTGACTGTTGAAGAAAGAACCCCGTACGCACTTCTTGGTCTCCTGACCGTATGGCCGCCTAACAGCAGAATCCGTTGCGAACAGACTGAACTGGGACCGAGTTGCTAACTGTCTGCAACTCTTTGGTCGCCTGACCGCCAAGGTAGCCTAACCGCAGAGTTGAATAAACAGCTTATTTGAACTGTTAGTCAGTCCGTCATAGATGAACTGATTTATCCAGGCTAGGAAACTGAAATGGAAGAAGACTGCTTAGTCGCGAAACCCGCAACCTGCTGCTAATCGTCGATTGTAATCTGCTTAACCGCACTGTCTTCTCTGACTTCACCGTCAGAACCAGTTGTCTGGTTGCTAAGTGTTAGCCACACAATCTGCAAATAACTAACAATCAGATTACTTCTCCTTGCCGCGCAGATACAAAACCTTAATCACAAGTTTAACCCAAACTACAATTCTTACAGCTCCTATTATAAATGACGAGGTCAGCACCTCTATTTATAGGCGGTCAGGCAGACACCGTCACCGCCCAGGGGGATAGGATAACTGCTAGTGACCTGGCTGTTAGCAACACCAGTCCACCCAACATGCGGACTGCCAACACCATACCGCGTGCGATTAACACCAATAATCCACATAGCTATGCAGACAACGGACCTAGTCTGCATGGACTTAAGTGGCCAAGCAAACAATCACTTGAACTGAAGCCCAGCCGCGCAAACATCAATCTGCCGATATCCGCGGTCTCCCAATCCAAACAGCGCAGTCCGCGGTTAGCCAAAAAAATTAACCGCGCAGTTAACACCTCCTGGACTCTGTTGAGTCCGCGGTCGTCCATCTTCGAATGATCATCATCCAGCTTCTGACGCAGGTTGACCAGCTGCAAGAGTTGAGAAGTGATAGACACGTTCGCCTTGAATCTGAAGTTGAAGAACTTCTCTCCAATGAGCGACTTGGACAATCCTTCCTCCTTCTGAAAGTGCGCGTTCAGTCGATCCCAAATTTCCTTTGCAGTTTTGTAAGCGTGGTAGGTCAACGCTAGGCGAGGATTCAGGGAATTCAACAGATAATCCCTGCAGAAATCCTCATCCTTGTTCCACTGGTATTCGTCCACGTCCTCGACAGTAGAAGCGAAATCGCTCTGAATAGTATAGAAAATCTCGCGTTCCTTCATTCCTAGTTGGACTTGAATTTTCCAACTGAGAAAGTCGGAGGCGTCGAACGATTGCAATTTTATGGTGTCGAGCGCGCTTTTCTTCGACATCGCACTAGATTTAAACAAAAAATTAAAATGCTAGAACGAGGTCACCTGAGCCGTACAAAGACGAGTCCAAAGCTTCGGATCCAATCCAAGAAATTATTTTGCTCCTCTCCTGCTGAAAACAGAATTACTGATCTAGATGGAATTGACTTGGGACAGATCACTCTCCTTTTGAATCGTAGAATATTTTCCAATCAGCTAGGAAGTCAAAACTCATGTCTGGACAATTTAGTGGATCAGCAACTGGAGGAGACCATCCAAAAACAACAACTAGAGTGAAAATCTCCTCGGAGATGAGACTGTTGGATCACTCTAGTCTAGATCTCGAGAGTTATCGGTGGTTTAACCATGACAAAGATGAATATTTCTGGATTGAATTCTGCCGTGTTCAAGATCTGCACTATTATAGATCTAGATCTGAACAACTTTCCTTGCGATTGACGAAATCAACAGTAGATCCGGCAGAAGCACTCTTGGCTATCAATACAGGTGGAAGACTGTAGACACAAGCCGAGTCAGATCTGGACAAAAGCTCCAGCGAGAGCAACGGAGGCGGCTGAATCAGCAACGGAGGCGGCCAGATCTACCAGCGAAAAAGATATTCCTCCGGCACGAATGGTTGCTCTTCCTGACTGAATTAAACCTCCATGGAACACAGATCTGGAAGGCTAAAACAGATCTAGGAATCTAAAAATCTAGATCTGTAAGGCGAACGGCCGAAGGAGATGGCGGCGTGATCTTTGATCCGGCCAAGACCAGAGACGCGATCGACTTGCTCTGTAGATGGCCGACGCATACACGATCGACTTGCTCTCGACTGAATCCGATCAACGGCGCAGCAGCGGCGGCAGTAAATAAGCAGTGGTATGCAACGGGCCGCCAAGTTCGCGATTTCCTCTGAAACGACACTGCTGGACTTCCGATCAACACCAAAGCAATCTTCAGCGGCAGGACGGGAACGAGAGCAGCGGGATTTGCAGTTCCTTTCTCACCAAAGAAACGGCGTAGAGGCGACAGGAAAATCGCGAACGGCGGCTGCGAGAAGATTTCCGATCGGGAGAGGGAGAAAGCAGACGAGAGCGAGAGAGCGGAAACCCTAAACGAATATCTTGAGAATGTAATTGCTCCGCTCAAGATAGTCCACTAAGGCTCATCAAATGTGGAATGACCTTATATAGTATCTCCAGCGTAGAGCCGTTACACCCTAGTGACACGAAACCCGTTGGATCGTTCCGAGTCGGTCCAGACACGCGCGGACATATACACCAAACATCCTAACAATTATTTATGTGTATGTGTAGTTGAGTGTGTGTGTCTGTGTGTCTTGATATTCTCGTGAATGTGTATGGGTAAATGTAGTTGTGTGTGTGTTGATTTTCTTGTGAATGTGTATGTGTTGTTGTGTGTGCGTGTGTGTGTGAGTGTGTGTTGATTTTCTTGTGAATGTGTGTGTTGATTTTCTTGTGAATGTGTGTGTAAATTTTCTTGTGAGTGTGTGTTTGTGTTGATTTTCGTGTGAATGTGTTGATTTTTTTGTGAATGTGTGTATGTTGATTTTCTTGTGAGTGTGTGTGTGAGCGCGTGTGAGCGCGTGTGTGTGTAAGCGTGTGTGATTGTGTGTGTATGTGTTGATTTTTTGTGACCTGTATCTAGAAGAAATTGAGTTAGATAATCGCTCTACCACACACGTTAGCAGGAATGAGTGGATCAACCTGACAAATAATTTCTTTGCTCGTACAGGAAAGTCGTATGATTAAAATCAAATGAAGAACAAGTGAAATCAGTTATAGAAATAATAGAAGTTATGGTGTGAGTGGGTGTTGATGAGATGTTAGTGTTGCGTGACTCTATTGTAGAATAACTACACATATCATGAATGTATTTGGAGTATCTCATAGTCAACATATGTATTTCGAGTTTTGATGTTTAATCGTATGATCGAGTTAATGCTTACGTTGATATATATATGTTTTTCTTGTTTATGTATGTGTGTGTAATTTTTCGAGTAGATAAAGTTTGTATTGGTAGCACTATCACAAATTCATAATAATAATATCACATCATTGTTTTGCCAAATGATTATCTGTTCTGAAAAGCTCTACAAACACAAATTATCCAAACAAATGTTCATTTACATTCCAACATCTTCATTTACAATAGCTTTTTTCACAAACACATCCGCTTTTCCAAATTAAATCTTAGATAATTAATAGTTATTTTTATTGTCATTTGCATATTTACTAAAGTTGAAAAACACTGAAAATTAAATTGAATTTTTGATCAGCAAATGAATCTATTATTATACTATTTAAAAAATATTTTACTACGCCACTTATACCCCACACGGTATTATAAGGCGATTGTTAACCGCAAACTCGCTATTTGCCAGTGGCACCCCAAAATTTCATAATATTTCGCGTCTTTTTGAAATACGTCTTGTACATGCAATTTTAGGAAAAGTGCTCAACACGAAAGTTGTAGATCTCGACGAGATCTACAACTTTCGTGTTGAACACTTTTCCTGAAATTGTATGTACAAGGCGTATTTCTAAAATGCGCAAAAAATTAGGAGATTTTGGGGTGCGACTAGCCAATAACGGATTGCGGTTAACAATCACCTATTATAAGTGCACTGTGTACGGAAGAGTACCGCATGTCCATTTAATTTTAAAAATAAATAAGATTCAACCTACATTGCTCTCTCTTGACCTAGCTATCAAAAGGAAGCACATTTTTGTTTCCAAATATTATCACCTTTTAAGGCCTTATTTGGCGTCGCGGGAGGAGACGGGGGCAGGAGGAGATGGTTGTTGTTACAGCTAAAGGGGGAGGCAGGGGTTCGAAATGGAGCGTTTTAATCCATTTCTCATGGCGCGGCGGGAGCAGGGGCAGTTCATAGAGGGGCTGGTAAAGGCCCCCCCCCCCCCCCCCCCATATAAATTTTGGATTCCTCTCGTCGAGTCAATAGATTTTGACTACTTATACGTCAAAAACGGTGTCTGTGTAATTGCATAAGGGAGAAAAAAGTCCGGAAAGAATGAGACGTTCAATTTTTTTGTTGAAAAAGAAAAAAAAATAACACGAGAGCTAACTGGTTTAATTATTTTTTGTTGAAATGACACATGTAAATCTAGTTGAGATATATAGCTACAACCAATATTCGTCTCGCCAAGACCCCATTCTTCTGTATTCATAGTTTCTTTCAGAATCTCTGAAAGAAACACTACTGTCATCTTCGACACATATAACACATCTTCTTTACTTAATTTTTGTAATTTTGTTTATTTTAATAGTATCTACTGTATAACCCGTAATTCATCGAGATCAGAAGTACTCAAGTAGACGGCTATTTGCAGACCATTAGGCGAGTTGTGGCGAGCAGAGGCAAGCTTGGGCGAGCAGAGGCGAGCTTGGGCGAGCAGAGGCGAGCTTGGGCGAGCAGAGGCGAGCTTGGGCGAGCAGAGACGAGTTGTGCCGAGCAGAGGCGAGTTGTGGTGAGCAGAGGCGAGCTTGGGCGAGTATGGGCGAGTATCTTGCGAGTTTGGGCGAGTAGACCCTTGGAACTCGCTGTCAGTACCTGGATACTCGCCTATACCCCCCCCCCCCCCAAGATTTCTCTATAAATAAACCCTCAGGGGTACTGGAAATGGACTTTTGGAAGAGGCGAGGTCCCCCCAAGTAGATACTCACCAAGTCTATGACAGTCTAGTACCTCGCCCAGCCTTTTGGTTGTGGAGGAGAAGCTTCTTCTAAGCTTCCGGGTACGTGGTGGGACCTCCCTGCTGGAGCACTTGGGGGTGTGCTTATAGATAGTTTCCTCTCTCTTGTGCTAGCCACTTGAATTGTGACGTCGGACCGTAGAATCAGCAACCTTAGGCTGCCTTGATCCTATTTCTGAGGTTAGGAATTGTCCTAGCTTCAACACTTGGTGTGGTGAGCGTGGACCTCCCTCCTCTCCAACTTCAGTTGAGCTTCCTCCTGCTAGGTGTTATTTTCCACCTCCAATCGAGTTTTCTCCTGATTAGGTGTCGACCTCTTTTCCACCTTCAGTTGAGCTCGGCTCCTGCAAGGTGTCGACCACTCTCTCCACCTCCAGTTGAGCTCGGCTCCTGCGAGGTGACGACCTCCTCTCCACCTTCAGTTGAGCTTCCTCCTGCTAGGTGTCGACCTATTTTCCACCTCCAATCGAGTTTCCTCCTGATTAAGTGTCGACCTCTTTTCCACCTTCAGTTGAGCTCGGCTCCTGCTAGATGTCGACTTCTTTCTCCACCTCCAATTGAGCTCGGCTCCTGCGAGGTGTCGACCTCCTCTCCACCTTCAGTTGAGCTTCCTCCTGCTAGGTATCGACATATTTTCTACCTCCAGTCGAGTTTCCTCCTGATTAGGTGTCGACCTCTTTTCCACCTTCATTTGAGCTCGGCTCCTGCTAGGTGTCGACCTCCTCTCCACCTTCAGTTGAGCTCGACTCCTGCGAGGTGTCGACCTCCTCTCCACCTTCAATTGAGCTTCCTCCTGCTAGTTGAGCTCCACTCTTAGGAAGGACCTCTTGCAGCACATCGTCTAGCGCCATCTCTCCGAACTTCGGGTTCAATATTGTTTTTCTGAGCCCGTGCCGAGCTCGAAAAAAGTGGGGATTGTGTATAACCCGTAATTCGTCGAGATCAGAAGTACTCAAGCAGACGGCTATTCACAGACCATTAAGCGAGCTGTGACGAGAAGAGGCGAGCTTGGGCGAGCAGAGGCGGGCTGTGGAGAGCAAAGGAGAGCTTGGGAGAGCAGAGGCGAGCAGAGACGAGCTGTGACGAGTAGTGGCGATCTTGGGCGAGCAGAGGCGAGTTTGGGCGAGTATGGGCAAGTATCTCATGAGTTTGGACGAGTAGACCCTTGGAACTCGCTGCCAGTACCTAGATACTCGCCTATACCCCCCCCCCCCTCCTCTCCCAGGATTTCTCTATAAATATACCCCCAGGGGTACTGGAAATGGACTTTTGGAAGAGGCGAAGTCCCCCCAAGTAGATACTCGCCAAGTCTATGCCATCCTAGTACCTCGCCCAGCCTTTTGGTTGTGGAGGGAAAGCTTCTTCTAAGCTTTCGGGTACGTGGTGGGACCTCCCTGCTGGAGCACTTGGGGTGTGCTTATAGATAGTTTCCTCTCTCTCGTGCTAGCCACTTGAATTGTGACGTCGGACCGTAGAATCAGTAACCTTAGACTGTCTTGATCCTATTTCTGAGGTTGGGAATTTTTCTGGCTTCAACATCTATTTTAATACATCATAAGAGTACATGAGATCAGAGTTGATTAATAAGCGATTCACTTAAAGGAAGACAATATGTTAAGTAGTATGCTTTAATAATTTTAAAATGTTTTTTGTTCATATTTTGATATTAAAATATATATAAAGAAATTTTTTGAAACAAACAAAATATTAGAGATCAATGACATACTTAGTTGAATGCGAGAACGAAGTAGCCACCGACAAGGATGAGAGGCTACGATTTCCTTGAAACAGGAGGCGTGATGTCAAATGAGCGAGCTTTGTGGAGGGCCAATTTTCATAGGAGTAAGATTTAGGAATTAAGAGCACTATTTTTAATTAGTTCATTTTAATGTGATCCACTAATTAATATTTTTATATAAATATAGGCACTAAATATATAAATATTCTCTTGGTTGAATTTTGTAATTACTAATTAGTGCCTCACACACACAAAATAAGTCTTTGTGGCATCATTTATTTTTAAAATCAAATTCCAACACTGTATTTGTTGACTACGCATTTCTCAAACTTCTTGAACGGTATGGGTCCCTCTTATTGAAATTCCTAGATCATCCCCTGGGTGGGAGCAGACGCGGCAAACGCCGCCGCCAACCATTTATTTTGCCGCCTTGCAACGATGTTGTGAAAATGTCACGCCAAACGTGATCATGACAGAAGAACACCTATCAAAGGAGATTAGAAGGCAAGTAGGAAGGCGAGATCATTCTTGTAAGTGCCCAAAGGCGAGATCCCTACTATTCTTGCTTATAGACGAGATCTCTCCTATATTTCCCCATAGGCGAGTCCCTCAGCTCGCCATCTCGACAGAAGGATTTTCATAACCTATTTTCCACGCAACATAGGTCTTTTTCTAAGAGCACTAATTATCTTAATAAGAAACTCTCCCCTGATAAACGGGCTAGGTTTTTTGCGGGAACGGTTATTCGTTTTTATCTCGCTCGAAGAATCTCGGGTGGTGGTCAAAGTAGAACTACCTCCTCATTGCCCCTAGCTTGAGTTTTATAGGCAAACCTTAGAGTTAGAATGAGTATCAGATATCCCGGTATCTGAACCAGACTCGTTAAGCATCCGAGCTCGTTATATATCAAAATATACATTAACAATCTACTCATATATTTATGATATATAACGTTTACATTTTAGAGTGTAGAAAATTAGATAATATCATATTTCTGACTTTACTTATTACCCATAGAAGATTGCACAAATAAAGAGCATATAAAAGAGTTTTGCATAAAATAAGCATCAAACATAAAATGTAATATATGAATAAACGTCTGGAAATGGATCAACAAGTAAAAATTATACTCGGAGAGTAGATCATCAACATCCATGTCAAATTTTACTTTCTCTCCTCCATTTTCATCAGTACATGCAAAGAATTTTATGAGTTTAAACTCTATGAATTTATAAACATATACAATGACATTTAAAATAAGCTAACTATCCCTAAATAAACTTAGTACTTGTAGCAGTAGTGAAGTAATTTTGTTAGCATCTCTATCTAGTCTAATTGGTAATAGTCAAATGATGATTTTAATAAATAAAACATTATTATCTTACTCATTGATGATCATTATGTACCTTATCATCAAAAGTGGAATGATTTGGCACGATATCATTTACAATATTATTTAGTGTGAAATAATGTGCTATGATCATTAATATTAGATTAACTTTTACAATGATTTTTTATTCTCAGTTGAATAACACTTGAATCAACTTACAAAGAGAAAGATGTTGAGTCATCAAAAGTAGAATGACTAGCATCTAAGCATCTTCAGTTTTGATCAAGATATTATTTGAGGTTTACAGTCTGTTATTAGATGTTTGAATGTTTGAAGATATATGTTCTTACCATTAAAATATAAACAAAAATTTCATATTTTTATGAATATCAATCTCATCTCCCCCAATATTTTGATTGTGAGAACTTTATTTAAGCCTTTTGTCAAAGCATCTGATACATTATCCTTTGATCTCATATCAATCAGGATCATAATCCCTTGACTTGTGATGGAGGTCAACCAGGCTTTTTCATCCTTAGTTGTCATCTTTTGTTATTGAATAAAGTGTGTAGTAATCGTTTTTGTAGCCTGATTATTACAATAAACTGTAATAGAACTCAGTTCCAGGATTGTTATTGAAATATTCATAACCAGATCTCTTATCCACTCTATTTTTTCTCATACTAAAGCTAGAACATAGAGTTCAGATTCCATAGAAGAGAGAACAATGCATGGTTGTCTCTTGGACTTATAGGCTACACCTACTACTCCTAGTATGAAAATAAATCCACTAGTGAATTTGCTATTGTTTATTTCTGAGCACCATAATGCAACAGAATATCCTTCAAAAACTGGAGTATGATCATTGTAATATAAAACATACTTTTGAGTGTGCTTTAAATATCTCATCAGCCTATCAATGACATTTCAATGATCTTGGCCAGAATTATTAGTGAATCTGCTCAATATGCCTACTGTGAAGGCTATGTCAGGTCTGATGCAGACCATAACATACATGAAACTACCAATCAGTTTAAAATAATCTAACTGTCTAATAATAGCTCCTTCATTGAGCTTTAAACAATTATGGTTATCATATGGTTTTTTCTACTGCCCTACTTTCAATATATTCCCACATATCCAACATGGATTTTATATAGTGGCTTTGACTTAAAGAAAAATAATCTTTCTCAAAGCTTACTTGCATGAATAGTATAGTTTCAACTACACTTAGGTCCTTAATGCTAAATTATTTTACCTAGTGAGTTATTAGATATTCCTCTTTGCATTAGACCTGACTTTATGACATCCACTTTGGATTGATCATATCCTAAAATTAGCATATCATATATATATAAACATATTATAGCGACTTTATTTGATCTATGATGTATGTAAAAGCATTTATCGAAGAAACTTGACATGAATCTCATGGAGAATTATACTATAGTCAAATTTTTCATGTCATAATTTGGGTATTTGTTTTAGTCTGTATAGTAACCTAATTAACTTAGAGACCTTATTTTGTGACCTTTTATAATGAAGTCTTTAAGTTGACTGATACGGCCAAAATGGATCTACGTAATCACGCAAGTGCACGTGTCGAATCAAGTAATAAAATGATGAGTTGAGTTATCGTTCATAGAGGAAGTGCAATGTTAGTGCTCGTAATTACTAGCCTTACCCGTTCCTTGAATCCAAGAGGGATACTTTTTTCTTAGTGGATTTAATTGATAATAATAATAAAAAAACTTAAACAAATAATGATTAAACTAAACACGATTTTTGGAAAATACTTTTATCAGAGTTGGAGAAATGATCTTGCATGTTGTTTTCCCTTGCCTATTGTGACGAGATTTCTAGCAATCTTTAATGGTTCTCTTCATTACTATCTTGCATCGATTTTAGAGTGGATTTCATCATCTCTCGATCTCAGAATTTCATTTACCCAATTTCCCTTAGTTATCTCTAACTTAGGTGGAAAGTAAATAACATGACGAGCAAAAATCAATGATGTTAACTCAAGAGGAATAAAGGACTAGATAACTTCATTTGAGAAGTTATCATTGACTCATGTATATCTCTTCAGTCAGATCTCCGTTCAAGAACGTAGTGTTAACATCCATTTTATGAACAATAAAGTTCTCAATAAATACAATGACAAGAAGGAACATAATAGTTGTTAGGTGACACACTGATGAGTATACATTGAAAAAATCTATTCCACTAACTTCTGTGAAACTTTTAGCCACCAGTCGTGTTTTATACTTACTTATGCTACCATCAAAATTTAATTTATTTTTCAGAATTCACTTACACCCTATAGTCTTAGCCCTTTTGATTTATCAATTGACGTTCAGGTGTTGTTTTAAAATAGAGAGTTCATCTCTTCATCAATTGCTTCTTTTCAGAGAAGTGAATCCTGTGATTTCATCGCTCCTTATAGGTTGATAGATCAGTCTCAACATGATAAGTGGCAAAATCACTATCGAAGGTTCTAGGTATTCTCTTTCTTACAGAAGTCATCTTAGACTCTAGACCAAAGTTGTCTATAAGAACTAAATAGGAGGTGATCAGTACTGATTTAGGATATTCCTTAGTAATAGCTACTTTCATACCTGAGAGTGACAGGTTCTTATCTTTAAGGAATTTATCTTAAAAGAACACGACATCCCTAGATTTTATAATAATATTATTGGAAATATCTAAGGTTTTATCTACAACACTATTTAAGTACAACTTAGGTAGACATATATGTTGGTCCTTGGTCCAATATTAGACCTTATAGGGTCAGGAACCCTAACCTAAGTTATATAGCATCAGTTCTTAAGTCTAATTATATTTGAGGGTCTCTTGAACCAAAGTTCGTAGAGTGTAACCTCTAACTTGGCATGAAAAACATTATTTACTATGCGATTTGCAGTTAATATTGCTTCTCTCCAATAAGCAAAAGGCATGTCAGTATTCAAGAGCATGAAATCCAATATTTTTGTTAATGTTCTATTTTTCCTCTCAGCTATGTCATTCGATTGGGGTGAGTAAGGAGCAATGGTTTCTGCTATGATTCCTTGATTGGAAAGGAAACCCTTGAACTCACTAGACATATAATCTCCTCCTCTATCACTTCTAAATCTTTTGATCCTCATATCTAGTTGGTTTTCTACCCTGATTTTTAAAAGATATAATTTTTTAAACACTTTATCTTTAGTTTTAAGGAGGTAAATGTGACAGATCTTAATTTGAGCACATACTTCATATTTTCCAAGTTAGTTTGTAGTGTCTAAGATGATCTGATGAGTTCTAGTAATTTGGAATATTTTCCTATAGTTCACATGTTCTACTCTCCCATGTAGAGTATTAGGGCTACCTAAATTTGATTGAACATGTTGAACTATTTCATTTGCTAGACTTAGTCGGTATATTCTATTTTGGACGTATGTACAACCAAAATAATGTTATTTAACTGACAATGTTACTTCATCACTTCAAAAATTAAAGGACACACCTGCATCACAAAGTAAGCTAATAGACACTAAATTAGCAACTAGTGAAGAAAAATATTTAACATTTTTCAAAGTTAAAATTTTACCTGAGGAGAGCAGTATTGTAACATTCCCCACCTTCAACACGTCAGCTACTTCATCATTTGCAATGGTCACAGATTCCTTTGCATCAGTGAGACCTGTAAA